>PVIC010011006.1:0-42293 GCA_004025085.1 Thryonomys swinderianus
CTAGGACTACGGGTCCCATTTGACCCTGCTATCCCCCTGCTAGGAATATACCCAAAAGAATGTAAAAACTCACATTGGAAAGACAGATGTACACCCTTGTTCATAGCAGCTCAGTTTGTGATAGCTCAATCTTGGAAACAACCCAAATGTCCATCAACTGGAGAGTGGATAAAGAAGATGTGGTTTTTTTTTTACAAAATGGAGTATTACTCTGCCATAAAGAATGACAAGATCGATCCATTGAGGTGCAAATGGAGACACCTGGAGGATATACTAATAAGTGAAATCAATAGATCACAGATAGACAATTCCTGAATCTTCTCTTTGGCATGAACACCTGTAGATGCAAATGAGTTCTAGAAAGTAGGACAGCTTTTATAGAGTGGAATATTTCTATAGGAAACTTGATGTGGGAATGTGATGAGGGGAAGGAATAAATGTGATACAGAAAGAAAATAAAAGAGCATGCATAAAGGGGGGAGGAGGGGGGAGTGGGTAGGGATATGGGTAAAAATGAGAATTAACTTGTGGCATATACTGGTACAAATTTCCCAATGTTATATGTGATTTTGAGATGTATATAAATTGTACCAATAAAAAATTCAATTAAAAAAAGAAAGGGTTTGGAAACAAAAACTTGATGCAATCCCTCACTCTTCTGCTTATTTTTTTTTCTTCTCTTCTAAGTCAAATAGTCAGCAAAATCTTAACACATCTACCGGATCACAATGCTTGGAACATTTCCTCCTTTAGCAACTTTATTCTACAGAACTTCCAAAGTCCTGTCAACTTGCCCTAGGCTGAAGTTCTTGCTAGAACTTGCCATTCCCCGCATCTGCATCATGGAATAATTTTTCCTGCTGCCAGCAATGTCATTCCCACCGTACTGTGACTCGTTTGCACATACATATCTAAAATATCTCTTCCCTGGTGCTCCGAAAAAGGTCTCTTAGAAACCTTGCTATCTACTCTCTTAATAAATTTCCTTCAAATTACTTAAGGACTGTTTGAAATACTTAAATGATCCTTCAGAAAATGACAAACACTTATGAATCAATCTTTACATATGAGGCACTGTAATAACTTTTCAATAAATGTTAAATAAATGCATGGATGAATGAATATATTAATCCGTGAAGCAAGCAATAAAATATTTAATATTAGATATGATCACTTAATATCAGATACTGTCAACCTTTTAGTTCATAGCTTTAATTTCTAAGTTATAACATGTTTTCACGTGATCACTGAATCTTCTGGATTATCCTTCAAATATATAAAGGTATGAAAAAAACTTCTTCTATGTTACTGATTCTTAAATGTTGTTCAGAAACAGCCAATACGGGTATATATTTGCATAAGAAAACCAAAACTTATTGAGCTAATACCATATATCAGGGACTGTTAAACATATATTTTATGTATAAGGATATGTGAAAAGGTGTTTATACCCCTTGGTGTTTATATTAAATAAGTATACCTAGATTTAATCTTTCTAACACCCCAGGAGGCCATTATAGTGCTAGGTAAATGTTACAAAATGTAAACTAACACTCAGGTAACTTGAGTAATATACTGAGCTCTATGTGGGGCAACCTAAAATTGGAAGTCAAGGTCTTTATCCATCACCCTCTTGCTTCTGCAGCAGCTTCTGTTAGGGATGATTCTCTGAGCTACTGGTCTCCTGGCACATCACTGGGACAACTCTGACTTTCCCAAAAGAAGTGCATGCCTCCTGAAGATAAGCTTTCTGGAAAAAAAAAAAAAAAGAATCATGAGTTTCCCTGTGAAATCTGAATTTCAGATAAATAACAGCTTTCAGTGAATTCTTGTGCCAAATATTAGCCTGAACATGCATTAAAAAGAATTTTATGGGAAATTCAAATTCCTGTGCTTGTGTTTCCTAAATTCTAGCACCCTTATTAGCAAAACCCTGTCCCTGCGATCCCCAAGTCCCCGGTAAGGAAGCAGTTTCCCTTTCCATCTGTCTCCAGTCTCACTCTGAATGGATTTCCTATCTCAGTAGGCGATGCGTAGCTAGTTTTGTCCCATTTCTGTTTTGAAAATCCATTCTGAATGAGTCTACTACCTCTTTCTACACAGGCCAGCACAGTTTTTTTTTTTTTTTTCGCTTCATCACAACTCATTTTGGTCCGTACATATGAGCTCCTCCTCTCTTTCATCAGTCCATTTTAATACCTCATCTTTCAACAAGTTATAGCTCATAGAGATTAAAAGAAAACTGGTAACTTCGAAGTTTAATTGCTTTCCCTTGTGGAGGACGTATTTCTTTATTTCCCTTTCTTGTTTTCCTCTCCCGAAATTCTAAGTAAATCTTTCATTAGGTAGTTAATGATCAATAATGACTTGATTGTCAAATTTTATAATTTGGTTCAAAATAGTCATCATAGTTTTATATATATATATATATATATATATATATATATATATATATATGAAATCATATGTATAAAATATATTATACATATAATATAGGTATGTTCAGGCAGCACGTTTTTCTCATAGAAAAAGCAGTTGTATAGATAAGCCGGCACAACAATTAGCAAGAATTTTCCTGAACAGAGGAAAAGACCAAGACACAGATGTTACCTAAGGTCTGCTAAATTCTGAAAGGCAAGAATAGGTACCTTTCTTAGACTTGCTGCCCATATGAGCTAGAAGGGCCATCAGAGTTGGCCTAATGCCTTCCTGTTTTCAATCTGGACAAAACTTAACTGAAAGTCACAAAGGAAAAGCAACCTGCCTGAGCAAAGAGAGGCTCCTGCATAATATATACAGTCATCACGTGTCACTGAGAAAAGTGCTCTGGTGGAAATCACTGTTTGAATCTGTTCTCCAGGACTTAATATCCTCAAGATGCTTTTGAAGTCATTTATCCTTCTGGCACTTTAACTTGTTTGTCTTTTAAATGGAGATATAACATTGAGCCATCTACTGCGCAAAATTGTTCCAAGGATCAAATAAAATTATGCAGGTGACAGCACTCTGCAAACTGTCAAGTCTTCTGTGAACACGAGGCAGTGTAATTTGTAGCCACTCCTAATGAACAAGGATTGAAGTCTGATTTCATAGCAGGCATTTTCCTCTGGGTTCATGCAGAGTCAGTGACCCAGTACTTCCGTGGAGCATCCCCAGCCAGATGCGGACTACCATAAACAAATTATTTAATACAGCTGCTGTGATCGTTTGTGGTCATTAATATGAACAGGGTGAGTTTTTTTTCTTTTTTCTTAATAATAATGCATTGACCTTAGCCTGCTGACCAAATTCCGGTCCTCATTAATTGTCTTACTCTTTACTACTCCTTAATAGGGCTCAAAAGGTTAATTAGTTGTGTGTAAAATTCTAAAGCACTTAATGGAGGTAATCTACCAAGGCGCTATCTAAGCAGGGACCTCTGGCGAATAACTAGATAGACAGCTGGTATAAAGATCTAAATGACTGACAAATTCAATGAATGTTCTATTAACAGAAAAAAGGTAATTTAAAAATGAACACCTGCATTTATCAAAGATGCCTTCATTATAGACAATGATATAGAAAACCTTAAGATGGAGGAGTATTTTTGATAGACTGACCTCAAACTCTCAAGATAAATATTAATATTTTAAACCAAATTAAGTAATATCACACTATCTTTGGAATTGAAATAAGTTGATAGAAGGCTATAGCAGTGATTTGCATTGACATTAATGGTGAACCATAGTAGGACTCTGATATATCTCTGAAGATGAGATTGCATTTGTTTGCATAGTTATAGACAGGTATACTCTACTAGAATTTATTTCTTGAAGTTATTAGGGTAGATTTATGTAGCGGAAGACAACTAACATTATACATGTTCATGATTGTATTTTCACAGACACTGAAAAGGAGTATATATTGCTTTGTGTTTGTTTGGTTGTGTCTATAATGTAGCTTTTTAGATACAATTTTATATAGTACAAGATGGAAATGGTACTAGCAGAAATGATATGAGACCAAATGATTGCTGTGTGAATTTTACAGCATATTGCAGATAGCTGGCCTCAAGAACAGTAAGGATTTATTAGAGGATAACTTGAAAATTTTATATTTCTTCTGCCCACAAAAACACACTTACATGTGTCACGTAATTATGGAGAAAAATTCTGAGAAATGCGTTATTAGGCAGTGCAGTGGTTGTATGAACATAGGTGAATGTACTTAACCTGATAGGAGCATGTTACAGTTCAAGATTATATGATACACCCTATTGCCCCTAAAATACTAACCAGCAATGCACACTGTATTACTGACTGAATAATGCAGGCAGTTGTAATACAGTGGTTAAGTGTTTGAACACCTAAAACACATGACCAGAGAAAAGGCACAATAAAAATTATAGTAGAAAACTTGCTGTGAAGGGAGCCCTGAGATCAGAAGTTCCTGTGAGATAGTCACCGCCTGAATGCAGAGTAAATATGAAGCTCCACTACATGCCTGCTCACTAGTGTATGTTATACTCTTGAGCTGCACTGAATGAATTTTGTTCTGTTTTGTTTTGGTTTTGATTTTTTTTTTTTGAGACAGGGTCTCGCTTTGTAGTTCAGGCTGGCCCTGAGCTCACTATGTAGCCCTGGCAAGCCTCGAACTCAGCAATCCTCCTGTCTCTGCCTCCCGAGTGCTGGGATTACAGGTATAAGCCACCACACCTGGTCACTGAATGAATTTTAAAAGTAATTTTTCAATGGTAACTGAGCTTTAGATAACTGTAAATTTGGACTATATAAACACCATTTTTTTTAGTATTTGGTAACAATGCTTAGCTCGAACCACAAACATGTTGGACAGCTGGACAGCTATGCACAAATGTTTTCTTTATATTCTTATTCTATCTCTTCTGCCATTTTAATTTCATACTTTTTTCTATATTTTTGGGTAAAATTAAAGTAAAAGGACACACATTAGTTTAGGCCTACATAGAGTCCCAGTCATCAATATCACTGTCTTCTCTCACTTACACTTGCACGACTGGCAGGGACTCCAGGGACCCTGGCACAATGGAGCTGTCATTGGCTGTGATGGTAATGCCTGCTTCCGGAGCCTTCCTGAAAGACTTGCCTGTGGCTCTTCTCCAGGTTGTGTCACTTTGTTCAGAGCATATCCTCTAAGGTTTGCTTGGTTTGTCTTCTCACATCATAGATTTGCTTGTAAGCAGATAATGCACAGTGAACATTCTTCTCTGTTACTGAAAACCTTTCTGTTCTGGGAGCCATGTTTTTCAAACTTCTGAAGGAGCTTGTCGAGGTCAGCAAGATGTTTTGTGAAACTTGCACTGCGACTTTTTTGGGAGTTTCTCCTTTTTCTTCTGAAGTTTCCTCTTTCTGCTTTTCTTCAAGCTACATATGTCTATTCAAGTTCCAACAACAGGTGCTGATCAGTTCCTTAGGATCCACTTCTCAGACCTACCAGTGCCATCCATACCCAGGGAATATTTGCTTGTCATACCTACCACAGCCTTGTTGAATTCCTCAAACCATCCTCATTGGTGAAACTCAGGAAGCCACGGAAGAGCTTGCAACATGTCCTCCAGATGTCATGAATACATTCTTTGCTGACATCACCCTGAGCCCAAGCAAGGTTCTCGATGATCTTGTAGAAGTTCCTCTCCTTCTAGCATTTCTTCAGGGTCTCCACAGTGTTGTCCTTGAAGCAACAATATCCTGGGCAAGAAACCTCTTCAGTAGCAGCACTCAAAAACTGCTGTAGTTCATTAAGCCATTATGTGGGAAAAGTGATTGTATTTAAAAGGAAAAGCACTAATTTGAGAGGGAGACAGAAATCAACAACCACAAGGAAGATATGTAGTAAAATTGGCGAGAATAAGCAAACTTTTGAAAGATATGTTAATCTCAAGAGGACACCGGGAGGACACCTTGCAATGGGAGGTACATCATCTATAATTTCTTATTACTCCTTAATACATTGGCAATTTGGCTTATAAATATGCTCAACGTCCTCAGAGTTCTCTACGTGTCAGGTAAGAAATGGTTTCAAACTGTAGACTGTAACATCACAGAAGTAGCAAGATTGTTATTCTGTCCTTGGAAGTCATGAATCTGGTTATGAGTTGGCTCCTTTATGGGTGAAAATCTTGTCGTGTTTCTGTTTGTAGAAAAAGGAGAAAACTACATTGAATATTCACTCTGGTAAATAATTATCCTTTTCAGTCAGGGTATGTAGAGCTCTAAAAAGTCTTCAGTAGGAAGTCCAGACACACCACTTCCTTTCATATTGCATTATGAGTAAGTCTCTAAAATCTGTCAGCCCCAGCATTTACTGTCAGCATATTTGGGTTTTTGTTTGCTTTGGTTGTAACGAACAAGGAGTCAAGAAGAATGTACTTCTGTTTGGCCTTTAATCCAAGTCATTAGGGCCCCCCCCCAGAAGATATAGGTGTTTTGCAGTCATATTGCTTTCAGTGAATCAGATCTTTTAATAGATTCTGTTACTTTATTCTCAAGGTACATGGTGGTAGCTGGGGGATAGGAAATCCATGAATGGCAGCAAGTGATGGGCACTAGTGATTTCCTACCATGATAGCCCTTAACCAATTTTAATTTCATTACCACTTTAAGGGCTCGACATGGTCTCTTACTGCCAACATTAGTGATCCACACTGTGCCGACAGGGTCCATGATGAATGAAAAAAATGATGATCTTAAATCAAGTGCAAAAGAAAGTAAAGCAAACAGGAGGTATATGTGGTGAATATAAAATGTGTGGAGCTCTTACTGTTCTAACACAACATACTGTTTTATAACCGAAAGAGTGTACTTTAAATTCATTATGTGAAAAACACTATAGTAAAAACAGAAGGAAGTAGTGGAATCACTTATCATCATAATGAAATAGGATTCATTGTGCATAATGGTATGTGATGAACTTTTATACAACTAGCAGTAACAGGTTTGTTTACATCACCCCCCATCAACATGTGAGTGGTACATTATCTCACAACTAATGATGACTATCACATCACTAAGCATAAGAATTTGACACTTCCATCATAGTCTCATAGTTCTACTGTGGGTGTGAGTGAGGCATTTTAGTTGTGTTATCACTGAACAGTTTTCTTGCCGACCACTGATTTCTTCCTGGCACTAAGAACACTGTAATTCTGACAGGAAGAAGGAAATAGCTAATTAAAGAAAATAGAAATGGAAGTTAATTATATGTGATACCATAAAACACTGACACATTTTATAAAAAAATAAAATGTATATTGAAATGTGAAGAAAAATAGAAAATGATCACAAGTTTAGTTGTGTTTCTTGACAGCCATAGGACAAAGGCCACACGGATTCAAAAGATCCTATCAGAGGAGAGAAGAAATTTTAACATTTCCCTAGAGATATAATTTTTCCTAGTACTAAATTCATAGGCAAATGCTATATACAGTATGGGATCCATAGAGACTGAGTAATATAAAATTAGTTGTCCTCAACAGTGATGATATAAGTGAGAAATGAGTTGGAAACCACCTAGCTATTAGCACAAACTGCTGTTAGTTAGCACAATAGGAATACGCATTTGACAGAGGACTAACTAGTCCAGCCATGTAACTGTCTTCTCGCTTTACTCACTTTCGATTACACTGTGAAAGCCACCCAGAGGAAGAGACATGAAATGTATGGCTCTGAAATTCGTTCTCTAAATCCTACATATTGAACAGGTGAAATACCTTGTTTTAAGGCTAATGTATCACATACTTAAAGGTACTATACAAACTCTAGGCAAAATAAATAATATATACAGAATCACCTCACAGTCATTTAAAATCTTGTAAATGAATATATTTGGCCTTACCAACTCAAATTACATTCAAAAGAAAGCTGTTACTTGCTGACATTTTCCTCGAGACCAAAAAGAGCAATCAACTTCCTTAAGACAGGTGTCCACTAAGCCAATGGTTCATTGCCAAACTTCTAGAAAGTTATCAAAAATAAAAATATACCTAAAGGAATTAAAAGAATAATACTGTAAAATCATATGTACACCCATTTTCATAGATGCTCAGTTTGTGATAGCCCAGTCTTGGAAACAACCCAGATGCCCATCAACTGGAAACTGGATAAATAAGAGTTTTTTGTTTGTTTGTTTGTTTGTTTTTTAAATAAAATGGGGTATTACTCTGACACAAAGAATGACAAGTATCATTCATTTATGTGCAAATGGATACACCTTGAAGACACACTAATGAGTGAAATAAATAGATCACAGATAAGAAAATACCATATCTTTTCTCTGGTATGAGAACCTATAGATGTAAATGAGTCCTAGAATGTATAATAGATTTTGTAAAATAGGAAATATACAAAAGGAATGTAGTGGGGGAACATAATGAGGGGAAAGCATAAATATGATTTGGAAAGGAAAAGAAATAGCAAGTACACAAGGGGTGGGGGTTGTAGGTGGGTAGGGATATGGGTAAAAATGAGAACTAACTTCTAACATATACTGGCAAATTCCCCAATGTTGAGTGTGATTGTGAGCTGTATATAAAATGTACCAATAAAGAATTCAATTAAAAATGCTGCCTTCTTTTTTTTGCTTCCCACTCCTTTCATCTCATAATGGAAACTGACACCCTTTCTCACTCTCCACCCAAGTGTTATCAATAAGGGCACTGATCATTCTGTTCTGCTAAATTCAGAACATGCTTTCTTCTTAGATCGTCACGCTTTCAGTCATTCATTCACAGACATATCCTGACTTCCACTCATGAGCCAAGATTTCTATTCATGTGTAGAAAGGCAGATAACAAATCATATGATATTAATTAGCGAAAAGAAAAGTACAGAGTCCCATGGAAGAACATTGCAGAACATCGCTACATCATGAGGAATCAACTGGCTGTTCAGCAATATTTGGCTTTTGTGATACTATTTCCTGAGTGTCTCCTCTTTCTTCCCCGACAACTTTCTCTGTTTTCTGGCTGAAAATACCTTTCTTGTTTTGAGATTTGAATATTTATCAAGAACAACCTCAGTTTATGCAAGATGGTTCTTGTTTATGCTTGCCATCCTGCTGTAATTAACAGTAGCCTTGAAAATTCAAAAAGTGTGTCTGTTTTGAGCCTAAATCATATACTCATTTACTCAGGTGACCTTATTCTTCCTTGGGCTGTGCACACCAATGTCTCTTACCATAATTTGTGCAACTGTCTGTTAACTGTGCTCCTAAGTTTCTTCCTCACACACATATGAATTTCTCTTTCACATAGCAGTCAAAGTAATCTTTCTGAATCTTATAATATCACTACCTTGTTGAAAACTCTTTGGTTATTTCTAAATGAATTTAGAGTAAAGACAAAGCCTTCAATATATCACATTCTTTCTTTTAGTTCTAGTCTTGTTTTGTAGCTGAATCTACCTTTTTTTTTTACTATGTCAGAGATACACCATACTGTACATGCCTGCATTCTCTTTGGCATACTTCATGTATTTTAATGCCAAGGCTACTTTACAGAGAAAACCATATGTTATCTCTGTACTTTCATGCACATGGATGTTCAGTGCAATTACTAGCTGTAATGGAATGATTTTCTGCAAGTAAGTTGCAACTTGTTTGCTTTATGACACTTATCTTTTCCAGGTTACAAGTTTAAAAGTCTCAAACCATTGCTTACATTTACAGGGAACACGGGCTTCCTAAAGAATTGCAAACTACTTCATCTTACATGGAAACATAAAAAAAAAATTACTAGGACAGTGATCAGAGCCTTTTGGAACCTTCAGTGATATAAACAACCCACTGACTGCACTAGGAGTTGGCCCATCTCTGATATGAAAAAAGATTACAAAAGCACATTTGGGTTCAAAGAAAGGAAAAGTTCATAAGTAAGTGTCAAAGTATCCCTTAGGTGTATAGGGTGAGAACTAAGAACGGATAACATTTGGACAATATTGGCAAGTTACACTGTTTAAAGACAAAATGCTTCTGCTTCCTGAATGTATCAGGTACAAAACTTCACATAAAATTAATTCTAAAGACAAAAATCATTTTGAGGGTTGTGCTCCAGTCATGCTGATTGTTATGGCCAGCATTTGTCTCAGAACAGCACAAGAGTTTGAAAAATCGTTGTGAAAAATCATTGACAGAAATTAAGAGAAAGGGTAAAGTGGATAAGTTCACTAAACTTCAGTGGAATCTTAACTTCTCTACCACCTTTTCCTGGCGTCTTCAAAGGGGGAGGGGTTACTGGCACAGCTTCTTTCCTTGCTAATGATTTGTGTTTGTCCTGACGATATTGTTTTCCCCTTTGTCCTCATGGCCTCCCCGACTGTGTCCCAGCACATGGAAACTCAGTGTTGCCTTTGTCTCTACCTGAGGACAAGTTGCTGGCCTCATTTGTGCCAATGCAGGATTTCCTGTACGACACCTTGGTTAGCTTTGCACAGGTTTGAAACAATTAAGGACAAATTAAGAGAATGTTGAAAAACACAATGTCCAACCTCTCCCAGACATTTGCTTCCAAAATACAAGAATAGAAACAAATGCTTCCAAAATACAAGAATAGAAACAATCTCTGCCTGCAATGACTCATTAAGAAGTGATATCATTTTTATTGTCTATACTGTATTGAAATGCATTATGGGTAAATCAATAAATTTTAGCAGAGTTCTAGCCTATAATAAAAAAAATCAACAACACAAGAAATTCTGGCATACTGACTCTTGTACAGCTAAACTTCCAAGTAAAAGAACCAAGAATGTACTAGACACTAAATGTTCAGTGTGCAAAACGTGAGAAGACACACAGAGATGCTATTTCCTATTAATGTCATTTCAATACTTATTTAATTCTCAAGTCATAGGAAAGTATTATGTTTTACATTTACAAATAAGGAATCTGAGATTATTTAAGGAAATAAATAAATATTTAAGGAATCTTAAATATTTAAGCAGTGTGTAGGAAATGAGACAGTCTGGAAAATAGGATTTGAATGGAAATAACTTTTGTTTATGCAGCTGATCTTTTTACTTCTCGCTCTCTGACTTCTTTATCCCACTGAGTGAACTGTTAGCATTGGAAAATCTAGTGAAATCTAAGATTGTCCCAGTGAAAAATAATGCTGGAAAACAGCCTTGATATCGTGCTGCAGCCGAAGGGGCATTACATATTGAAATGCATTTTTACAAGCAATTAGATACTGTATCTGGTGATGGTGATTAAAATGATTAGAGAAGAGCCGTGATTTAACTGTCATGCCACAGCTGAGAAAATGGGGAAGCAATCCAAGTTGAGAGGGGAAGTATTAATAGTGAATTCTGGCTGAGTCACTAGGGAGTTGAGGTAGATTTGGAGCTAGCAGTAGAAAAGAATGAACATATGGGCAAAGATATAAAGAGCCAGAACAAAATGACTCATGGTCTAGGTTTGAGATGATTAAGAAAAGGATAGAATTTATAAACTTAAGGAAGGTATAAAGGTCCAGGTCGAGATAATGCAATGCCAGTGGAATGTAAATATATTCTTAACTTCCAAGAATGAAAGCATTAGAATGCTACATTCTCTCCAAACTTCCCCTTGAAATGAACAATGAAATGTATCG
This sequence comes from Thryonomys swinderianus, assembly GCA_004025085.1. Taxonomy (NCBI): domain Eukaryota; kingdom Metazoa; phylum Chordata; class Mammalia; order Rodentia; family Thryonomyidae; genus Thryonomys; species Thryonomys swinderianus. Next base: position 11,600 of record PVIC010011006.1, read on the forward strand.
AAATAAGACACCTCTCATGAGCATGAAGATAAAATAGCTCAGATACTATTTACATGTGATAAAATTCAAGAAACCTCCACTAGATATAAGGCGGATTGTGTCAAATTGATTAAACTCCTGGGGTCTGTTCATTATTCTTGATAAGGAGTAAAATAACTTCAAAGAAAACGGAAGACAAAGGAATATAACTTAGCATGTCTTTATTGAGCAATCTTTCTGCCTTGGCCTCCCGAGAGCTGGGATTATAGGCATAAGCCACCACACCCAGCACTGTGGTGTGTGGTGCTGATTGCTGGTGGGCATGGCCACCGCGCCTGGTATTGCTGTATGTGGTTACCAGGGATCAAACCAGTGACCTTACACTTATTAGGCAGGTATCAGGACCACTGAGCTAAATCTCCAGCCCCCTTACTATGTCTTGATTGGAAAGGTGAAAGGCTAATCAGGGAAGGCTGCGTAGAGCTCTGGAAGGACACGGTGCTCTCATGCGCACTGCTTTGTACTGACCAGAAGTACTTGGGACTTGTCAGTGTTATCACAGCAGCCTAGGTTTTGAGCAGATAAAACCACCTGGGTGTTGGCGAGGTGTTTGAGCTGGGCACAGTTGTCATATTTAGAAAAGTTACTCAAGCAAAATATCCAAACATCTATGCCACAATTGATTTGCCATTTTTATTTGAAGGACATGGGTATCAATTCATTTACGATTCCAGTCAACAACTATGTGAGATGTTTAATGCCTGTGCTATTGATGAGAGGCTGTCATCATCCAATTGTCAGCCTTTCATTAAGAGGCCACTCACAAGCATTAGTATACTAGAGTGAAAAGTGGAGGATTGCTATTCCATGGAGGATGAAAAGGAAGACTTTTATGATGGATTGTTCAGCAGAAACTAGAAGGAAATGAGGAAAGAAGTGTCACCAAGCCCTGGGGAAGTTCATTCCAGAGATATATGACAGTTGGGGGCACGTACTACATGAGCATGGCTGGTGTGTTCGAAAACCAGACGGGGAACAACTAAAGTTGATCTTGCCTAAGAAGAGGACATAGTAGTAGGTGACAAGGGGTAAAATCATATAGGGCCTGATTGGTTATGATAAGGACTGGCTCTTACACGGAGTGAGATCTGAGTATATGACTGACAGAATTCATCTTTCAAATTCTCAGAAATTATGCTTCCTGAAGAAATATTTGAATTTCTTGCCTGAAGGAAAAAAAAAGGTATTAAAAGCCAAAAGAAGCAGATAATCATCTCACAAATAAAACAGGCATGAAATATGGAATCCAGTGAAATATATGGAACTGTGTAGAAATATTTTTTTATAAATATGATTAAATTTTGATGATAACCAGCTTTGAAAAAGAAGTACTTTACAGAAAAAGCTTATAATAACAATAAATAAGAGTCTGGGAAATGGAAAAAATATTTGAGTAAGAATAGTTTTCTTCAGTGGACAATGAAAATACTGCTTTTGTTTTTAGTTTTCTTTTTTTTTTAAATGTTTCTTTTGTCTTTGCTTCAGTTGGAAACTCAAAGTAAACTGAAGCATGTTTTGGAGAGCTTTAAAATAACCACTTCCAAAGTAAATTCAGAACACCTGTCTCTGGCCCAGGGATATAGCTGAGCAGTGCAGAAGCTGCCTGCCAAGTACGAGGCCTGAGTGTGATTACAGGGACCAAAAGACAAATGAACAGAATACCTACGCTTTAAACCATTACAAAATAATAAGCAAGGGTCCAGATAGAGTCTATTCAGTAATATCATATTGAAAGCTTTAAGTAAATATATTTTTAAACTTTTGAACACAAAAGATGCTCACTACATGAAATAGTGAATATATTGATTAGCTAGATGTGGGAATTATTCACAAGGTATATGTACTTTGTATCAATTTGTACTACTTTTTTTTTTACCTTAACTATATGCAATACTATTTGTAGACTATACCTCAATAAAAGTAGAGGGAAAACCTAATTAGAAACAAATAATTATGAAACAGTAAAAAAGGAGAAAAGTACGAAAACCTAGAATATATTAAGAACTCAAAAATTAGGCCACTTAAAATAAAAGGCCCAGCCAAGAAATGAGCAAATGAAATGAACAGACACTTCACAGAGAAAGAAGAACAAATGGATTACAAGTATATGAAACAAAGTTCAACATCTCTGGCCACTAGAGAAACACAAATCGAAACAACACACACCAGAAAAAATAGCAATCATCAAGAAATCAAAAGATTACAAATACTGATGAGGCTGTGCTGGAAGAAAAGAAAAGCTCCCTACATCAAAATCATTAGGGAAATCAGTATGGAGAGCTCTCAAAGAATTGAAATTAGAAATTCCATATAGCCCAGCTACTTCCCTACTAAATATCTTCCTCAAAGAACAGAAATTATCCTGCTATAGCAACACATGTGCACCAATATATATAGTACCATAATTCATAGTAGCTAAATCCTAGAAGCAGCCTATACAACCAACAATAGTCAATTGGATAAATAAAATGTGGTATCTATACATAGTGGAATACTGCTTGGCTCTTTAAAGGAGGAGACAGATTTGAGATAGTTGTAGGAAAATGGATACACTTAGGTAATACAATATTGAGTAAAGTAAACCAGACACATAAGCTTAAGTGCTATAGGGTGTCTGTCATTCAAGTAAGGTGAATGCAAACAATGAGAATAATGAATGATGGAGTTAAGGGGACAAGGAACCGGCTGGCTTGTAAATGGGAAGGCATCCAGAGCACCAGAGGTGAGGGGGAGGCGGAGGAGCAGGGAGATAAGTAGAATAAAGATATGCCATGTGCAGAGCTTAATAACCTCAATGAAAGCAAACATCATATGCCATAAGGTGATCTTTCAATCTTCTTGATGTTAATAACATTAAAAACAAGATTGAAAATGTGGAAGGAGGAATTAGAAGAAGATGGAGCCAAGGGAAGGAAAGGAGAAAATATATACATATATTTTTAAAAGGGCCAATCTGTCATATGCATGTGAACCCCATGCCCAAGTTGACTGTAGAGTGAATGAGCTGCAAACATGCACCGATAAAGTACGAATGAGAAGCAAAATTAAAATGATGTTGTGTTAAGAAAAACTATTGTGTTTCTAATTAAAGGAAGATATTTTAGGATTTTAATTATTTTATTATGCTATGAGCTATTTAGAAGAGACACAGTGACCACAAAACACTGAAACGCCATACACACAAAGTCACATAATGACATGTCACAGCACATTGATAAATAACCCCCCCAATATGACCATCAACTATGGCATAGAACCATATAGAATCAGAATAAATGTTTGTATTACTTAAATACATAATTTTACTGAAAAACAGAAGGCTCCATTTGCGATCGTGTGATCACATTATACAAAGGTCAGAACTTCTGGAAACTGACACGTGGAAACGCAAAAGGAAGAGGGAAAGGAGAAGGGAAAGCAAGAACACAGTGAAGTGTATATCCCACTATCCAAATATGACAGAGTGAAGCAAAGTTATGAATAAGTAAAACATCATTTAATTAGCGCTATAAATGTGATAATATGTATACACAAATATAATCTGTCAGAAAACCTATTGACTAAACTTGAAAATGTGTCTAAACTGGGACCTGAAGATAAGAGGGAAGGGGAGAGAAGACAGAGGGAGGGAAAGCAAAATAGATTAAGATGTAATACATGCATGTATCTTCCTCAAAAGGAATTTATCCTATGTGTAGGAAAAACTAAATGAAACCAAGAAATGCAACTTCAAAACTGTCTGCTTTGCTGCCCTGCACGTGCAATACCAAAAGAAATTGTTTCACACAAAATATAACCCCTGGTTTACAAGGAATTATTGGCTGGAGATTTCTACTGTTCTCTCTTCTCAACTTCTATCACTTCCCTTTGCCTTTCTAATACTTGGCTTCCATACCACTGGCACGCCACCTTTCTGCCAGCATTGCCTTTGCACTGATTTGCCCCACTCAGGCGGTCTTTGCCAAGATGTCTGTACCATCTGGAACAGTGTCTACACTCATCACACCTTCCTCCATTTACGCTCATTCTCTGCAGTCTGCTTTATTTTATTCCAGCGCACGTATTGCCTTTTGACTAATTCATCCTTTCCTCTTCCATTAGACTAATTCTACTGTTCATACACACCCAAACTCCACAATATGCATTCCTTAGTATACGCTCCGTGAGGACAGGGATTTCAGCCTGTTAACATGAGCTACGAATGACATCAAAAAGAATGAAAAATGGCCAGATGAGCTTTAGAGGAAGAGAGAGGGAAGAGGAAGAGCAAAGATATTAGGGAAAAGACCGAGCTGCATTAGGCACATGTTCCCACTCCCCAGTTATTATATACTAATAAAAAGATCTTAAAAATAAAAAATGAAGTTCCATCTCCATTTTACTGCTTAAAAATATTAAAGAAATGTCAAATTTTGCAGCTGCTAGGTATTTGTGTATGAAAAAGATCTCTTTGTTCTTACCAGGATGACACAAAAGAGAGATTATTTGAAGGTCACTGTGAGTTGAGTTGTGAATATAACAATACAGAGTATTAGCTTCTATGTCCAACCATCTTGACTTAAGATTGTTTCGCTTTTTAAACTTTAATCGTGTTTTTGTTCAGCTTGGTTAGCAGTAGGTATTTAATTATTGTCTATTTCATTTAATCTCGTCTTGAGAAATGATGAACACAGATGGTTCGGAAGCCTAAGAAATTAAGTGACTTCAGCGTATAATTCCTTTATCAGGTTTCTGTGTTTGAGATAAAAGCCATTATAAGCTATTTACAGGATATAATATGGAATAAATGTTTTATTTGTTTCCTCCATGCTGTACTTTAAGTAGATCCACATACATGGCAGACCTCTCAAAATATCCCTGCATTTTCCTCCTGAAAACCCTTGCACAATTCCAAAGATGAAACCAGAATCTATCTTACATTTAGTGTACTAAAATACTAGTAAGTGTCACGTGAGAACTAAGTGCGAGGAACTGAACTAGGGTGGCACACTACACGTGATACCTTTCATCTTCAATAACCTCATGAAGTGGGCATGGGTATTGCCAAACCACTTGATGCCAGACAAATAAAGTCACATTTCTAAGATCAAGAATCTGCAGTGGAAAAAGGTCAGTATTTTATCCTGCAAATGTTTGAATCTGAAGACTAATAGAACTCACATGGCAATGCAAACATGGAGAACTAAGATTTTTAAAGAATGGACATTTAAGAGCAAGGAGTGAAAAGAAGACACGCGGGGAGAGATGATTATGACGGATGGGTCCGAGGGTGAGGTGGGGACAAGGAAGGCAGCTGAAGGCTGAGCAGGTGAGCTGAGGGTAGAGACGCAATGCTTGCAGCTTAATAGAAATCAGCGTTTAAGCAAAAGGGAAACTCGGGGCTACTGGAGGAAATATTTGCAAAAAAGAGATCAGCAATGATACAGGAAGTGCAGAAGAGACTGAAACGTGTCCAATCTCACCAAGGGGGAGGGGATGCTCAATTGAAGAGGAACATGTACAGCTTCATGATGACAAAATAGGGAAAAAATTAAAACTGGGCCTCAGTTCATATGGTTCCATTGCCAGAGTCAGATTTCCATGTTCTAAAGAGCCAGAGAATCTTTGGATTTGCTTCTTGTGTTGGTTTGCTTTGGCTTTTCTTTGCTTCTTTTCTTTCCTTCTCTTTCCTCTTCCTCTCTTCTTCTTTATCCTCTTCCTCCTCTTCTTTCTCCTCTTCCTCCTCCTTTTCTCCCTTCTCTTTCTCCCCTTCCCCCCCCTCCTCCTCCTTCTTCTTTGTATGGGGAATAAGAACCTTCATACTAAGCTTCTTTCCTATTTTCAAAATTTTGATGAACAAATCTCAGTCTTACTCACTTGCTAAGTTTCACAGCCTAGGCTCAAGTTTTGGTATTCCCGCCTCGGAGTCCTGGACAGTATGAGTACAAGCATGTGCCATCATACGACATTGACAATTTCTTTCTTTATGCAACTTTTCGGGCTGAACAGCTTTTATTATTTTAATTGAATTCTTTATTGGTACAATTTATATACATCTCACAATCACACATAACACTGGGGAATTTGTGCCAATATATGACACAAGTCAATTCTCATTTTTACCCATGTCCCCACCCACACACCCACACCTCCCACCCCCTATATACATACTCTTTTATTTTCTTACAGAATCATATTTACTCCTTCCCCTCATTACATTCCCACACCAAATTTCCTTTGGAGATTTCCCATTCTACAAAAACTGCCATACTTTCTAGACCTCATTTGCATCTCCAGGTGCTCTTATCAAAGAAAATGAAAAACTTTTAAATATGGACCACTCATTGTTTTCCAATGTGCAAGTTGTTGAAAATGAAGATCAGATCATAGGATACCAAGCTATGAGAAGTCTGCTTCCCAGAGAGATCCTCTCTCTTTTCTTTTAAGGACAAATTCTGGAAATACTGGTAAGGTTGTGGTTACAAATTTGTTTTGCTGAAAATGAGAACTCAATATGCTACACTTCTTGTATCACTGATTTTTAAAACTATATCCACAATTAGAAGTTGGCCTTAGTTCAATAGATATTTTTCTATAAAACAAGATGTGTTCTGGATATTAACATTCTTTGAAATTCCAAAGTATGATAAGTTGTGTACATATATTTTAATTCAACTTGGCAAATTGTTAGATTTCTCAGAAAATATGCCAAGTATGAGTGCAGTTTACACCTTTTAATTTTCTTTAGAAGGCTATTGGTGTTAATCCTTTTCAGAGAAGTATAAGAAAAGCTGTCAAAACCTTCATCCCAAATTCTAATGAGCTGTTCAGAGTAATAAAATGCTTCCTCTTTATGGGGACAACTACAAGTTTTATATTTATATATATATATATATATATATATATATATATATTTGTTTGTTTGTTTGTTTGTTTGTTTGTTTTATGGCTACTGAAAAGCATCATTTGACATTAAGGAGAGAAATAATATTTACATAACTACTTTGAAGAATGTTCATTTCTGACTATTTCTAGAATAAGATAAATACATTTAAGCCAGGCATGATGACCTACGTGTACAGTTCCAGCATTCTGGCTGGCTGATGTAGGAAGATCGCAAGGCCCAGCCCAGCCTGGGCAACGCTGACTCAGCAAGATCCTATCTCAAAATAGAAAGCAACAATCTCAAAAAAGTCTGGATTGTATAATGGCCCTGAATTCATTCCCCAGTAATGGAAAAGCAAAACAGATAGATAAATAAAGAAATAAAACTTCAAAATTTACTGAAAAATATCCAAAATAATTTGACAATGCCTCTGCCATTTAGAATAGAAGTTATGGATCTATTAGAAATTTTTCAAAATCAGTAGTAAAGGGAAAACATTTCTCCTATACTAGCACATGTTTTTTTCATCTTTCATTGTCTAAGAGGGAGTAAAAGATTTGTGTAATAGTACTTCCTATTCACTAATATTTAGTCTCTAAATTCCATAAGGGAAGAAATAATATGATTTTGTGATAAAATATAAGTTTAAGTTAAGGAATGGAATTTGACACCACAAAAAAATAAATATGAGTCCTTTAAGAATGGATATGAGAGATTAAAATTTAAATTAAATAACTTACAAAATATCAATAATATACTACCTAATAAATACATGCTATGAAACCAAATTATAAATAGAAATAATTATTCAGTATTTAGTATTAACTGCTTACAGTATAAGAAAACATTCAGAGCATTAGACTCGAAAAAGTAAAGCCCAACAATAACTGCTTAAAAAACATGTAGAATAGAACCATAAAACCATAATCAATTAAGGAGAAAAACAGAACATTTATGAAATTGATAAATAAGTGAAGCAACATCCATTTAAAGTCAGGGAAAATACATTATCTTAAGCACATAGCTAAGGTAATAAAAAGAAAAGGAAACAAATGTAGAAAATATTGAAAATACTGCTAATGGCTTATGAATCTGAAAAAGACATGCTTCTAAAACAAAAGCAGTACTTTCAGCTTAAATTTGTGATAAAACGAAATTGAATGATAAAATCATATGGTAAGCAAAATAGATTAAAAGGTGGAAAGCACAATACACAGAAGAGAAAGAGGTCAGTATTATATAATCAAATCTCAAGTGGATATGTCTTTGCTGAAATTGAAAAATTATGTTATGTGAACTATTCCTAATACAGAAACATAGGACCAATTTACAAAGTATGGTGTCATAATCTGGCTACCAACATCTTATGAAGGTCAAGGGAGGCTGGCCAACCCCAAGAATAAAGCTACTAAAATCCTAAATTAAACTTACATACATAATGAAATGCACATTTTTATTTATTTTTTTCTGGGAATAATAGGGCAGGTTAAAATTAAGGAAAAATTCGGCAATTGTTGAAGATTTAATAGAAAAACATTCTATAGATTTAAGTCACAGAAAGTGATGACAAATAGTTAAATGATTAGCATAATCTACTTAAAGTTGAGCATAACCCCACCTGGTTATATTTGTGTAATGACATATATAATCTAATCTCCTAGCAAATGGAAATTTTACAATGGAATATTGTTAACTATAGCTATCTTGTATTCCCCCAAATTGTTCTACTTAAACCTGAGTTTGTAGTCTTTGATGAATATCTCCATTTCTGTAAACTTCCTTCTCCTGGCAACAAGCATTCTACATGGTATTACTATCAGTTAAACTTTCTTAGATTGCAAGTATCAGAACGACTGATACTCCACAGTGTGTCTCCTTTGTGACTAAGCTGTGCAGCTGTCCCCATGTATATGGGTATTTTGTGTACACACAGCCACATTTGCTTTATGCATTCATCTACTGACAGATATTTCAGTTTTTTACACACATCAGCTGTTGTGAATAATTCTGGAAAGAATATCAGAGTGTACCTGTGACAGACAATAAATCAATTTGCTTAGAGCACACATACATACAGAAGGGAGAGATCTAATCATAAGGTAGGTTTATTTTTACTTTTCTTGAGAAGCTTCCTTGGTGTACTTGAGGATTGCTATACCAATTTGCTTCCCTACCCAACTGTGGGTGTCTCCATTTCCTTTCCTGTACATATTCTTGTTATTTTTCCTTTGTGTACTTGTTGTGGCTAAGGTTCCCAGCACTATATTGAATGAGTCTTGTGATAGTGGTCTTCCTTGTTTTGTTCCTGATCTTAGTGTGAAAGGTTTTAATTTTGACCATTTAGTATGATGCTGGCTGTTGGCTACTTGTAAATAGCTTTTATTATTTTGAGATAAAGATCTAACCACAGAAGAGAACTACAGACCAATTTCATTAATGAACACTGATGCAAAAAACTCTCAATAAGATACTGGCAAAAAGAATACAGAGAATCATCAGGAAGATCATATACTCTGCCCAAGTTAGATTCATCCCTGGGATGCAAGGATGGTTCAATGTACGTAAATCAATAAACATCATACTCTATATTAACAGGCTCAAAGACAAAATCCATATGGTCATCTCAGTAGATCAAAAAAAAGAAAAAAAACCAGCCGGGTGTGGTTGTTCATGCCTGTAATTCCAGCACTCGGGAGGCAGAGACAGGAGGATTGCTGAGTTCTAGGCTTGCCTAGGCTACATAGTGAGCTCAGAGCCAGCCTGAACTACAAAGACCCTGTCTCAAAAAAAAAAAAAATAGACAAAATCCAACACCCACTCATGATAAAAAAAAACCCTACAGAAAATTGGAATAGACAGATTGTTATCTCTATCTAATAAAAGCTGGGAAAACTTTTTAACATACAAGGAATGACAGGAACCTCAAACAAATGGTTGATAAGTAGAGTCACATAAAGCCCATAATAACTTGCTTATCTGCTTTTCATTATATGTAGTAGCTTGTATTAATGGTAGTAATTAAAAATATTGTATAAAAACAATTAAAAGCAAAGTGTAAATGTGAGCATTCTTTAAAACATTTAATAAAAATCTACTTATCTAATACATGAGGACCTTTTATAACTTCATAAGAAAAGAGAAACAATTCAGTAAAGAAATGAGTAGTGAAATATTTGGCAATTTTTTTGTCATATGATGAGTTGTCTCTTCATTCTGTTGGTGATTTCTTTTGTAATACAAAACCTTTTTAACAAGATGAGATCTCAGTTGCTGATTCTTTGTAATATTTCCCACACAATCAATATTTTGTTCTTAAAATTTGTGTCTACACCTATGTCTACACCTATTCTCTATTCCAGTAGATTTAGTGTTTCTGTTTTAGTATTTAGATCTTTGATCCATTTGAATTTCAGCTTAGTGCATGGTGAGAGACATTTGTCTAGTATTATTCTGCAGCATGAAGAAACGTGGGAAGCCAGTATTTCTGGCAGTATTTATAAAGTGGCTATCTTTCTTCTAGTGAGGGCGTTTTTCTCCCTTTTCAAAGATAAGTGGCTGAGTATGTTTGGAGTTGTTTCTGCATGTTCTAAGCTGTTCCACTGATCCTTGGTTCTTTTTTTTTTTTCTCAGTACTGTGCTGTTTTTATCACAGTGCCTCTGTAGTATAATTTCAAGTCAGGGATTTTAATGCCTCCCCTCTTACCTTTGTTGACCAGAGCTCTTTTTGCTATTTTGCGGCTCTTCTGGTCCAAGTAAAAATTATACCAAAGCAAAATACACACACCTATGTTTATAGAAGCACAATTTATAATAGCTAAACCACAGGGGGAGCCCTATACGTGAGGGAGACAGCTATAACTGGTCATGAAACTCATGAAGCAGGAGGCTACACCTCTTCCTCGTCATCTTTCTAGGGTTGGCAAACAAGATCTACAAGTGGATAAAGTGACCTGAAGACCATGCACACAAGGGCAAGGGCTAGGGCAGGGAGCAGACTCAATAAAGTATAGTGTTATCTTGAAAAACTAAAAAAGTTTCTGGGTAGCAAAGGAAACCATATACTTAATTAAGACATAACCCAGATAAAGGGAGAAGTTCTTTGACAGGTATTCTAGAAATAAAGGATTAATATTCTAAATTCATAAAGAGCCCAAAAAATGAACACTAAAGGAAGGAATAACCTGATCAGTAAGTGAGAAAATTAGTTGAAAGAGATTATTCGAAAGAATTATCAATGACCAATAAATATTTAAAATGTTTTACATCTTTCTTTAACCATCATGGAAACACAGTTCAAAAGTACATTGCAATTTCTTTGCACCCCATTCAGCTTAACTGTCAGGAATAAGACAAATTACAAAATAAATAAATAGGAAGCATGGAGGGGAAAGTAAATTAGTATAACAATTATGGAAATCAGTATGAAAGCTTCTCAAAAAGTTATGCATGTTCTTGTTATGCCACTTACTATCCAAAGGAATGAAATGATCATACTATGAAGATATGTGTATACCCACATGGTACAACTCACAATAACCAAGTTACAGAATCACCCCGGGTATTGTCAGTAGAAGAATGAACTTAAAACCACGCTCATAACTATCATTGTCTAGCCTTAAAGAAGGACTAATACAAGCCCTTTGCCAGGCAAATGGATTGCAGGGAAGAGCATCACTCTGGGCAAAATAAGACAGACACAGAAACACAAGTTTTGCACTTTGTAATATATAGAATTTAGAGAATTTTTAAAAAATGATGTGAAAGATCATTAGCAAAGAAGGAGATCAGACAGAGGACGGAGAGGAGATTAAGCGAGGACAGACACAGTTGAATATTGCCATAATATGTGAAATAAATCTGTGGCATTGCTACAGTGAAATCTGCTGCACTACATAATTAATATGCACGACTTCCAAAAGTGGTTATGGGACATATTGCCTTAACCTCTGTAAATGAGGCAGAGCACTAGTAAGCAGGTAAATGGAGTAACAAGTTCTCTCTTTCGCTGTTTACTTTCTAACAGCATCCACCCCCTTTGATCAAGAACTGATACCGCTCTTCCCAGGAATATAATGTTGGGAAGAGTGTTGTTACAGATCTGAATAGCAGAAGGCTTGGCGCGGTGATTTAAGAAGTATGTGCTCTGTTAACCATTAGTTGTTGATTTTTTAAAATTTTTTATTAAAACATTCTGGCCACAGATAATGTCCTTTGCTACTTACTAGGTTGAATTTCTGCTTCTAGAGTCTCAACGTATAACTTCATATTTGGTCCTGCCTAGATTTTGTCAAACTTATAAAAGTTGAGGGAAATATTTAAGCAAAAGTGAAGCTACTTAGAGAGATTAAGTGGTTTCAGAATCTAAAGCACAAACAAGCAGCTGTTACACAAATTGCATTTTATTGGTTTTCTAACTGAAGCATTTCTTTTTACTAATTTAGAGCAAATAAAGATGGAGTAACTAATTGCAAGAGTCTTAATTTTACTTTCAGGAAAGAAACAACCAGTCCATAGAGAATGCATATGAAGTCTAAATCATTAAAATGCCTCCCTTAGCATATTTCCTCAAAAGCCAGTACTTTCATTATATTTGAAACTACTTGAATGTGTAGGGGAGGGAAAAAATGTCTGCCCTTCTGTGTTTCTGGTTGAGATGCACATCTTTAAAAAGAGATGAGACAGAGAAAAGAAAACAGAAGTTGATCAACACGTCTAGCCCATTGATCAATGGGAAATACCAGGGAACGTATAAAGCCTAGAGTTGAGACTTACATACCTTTGTGTTTAGATACAAAAAGGAAGGGTACTGGGTGCTGAGAGGCACTGCTCACAAACAGAGATCATGAATGTTCAGTCCTCAGTGAAGCAAAACCAAAAAAGAAAGGAAAGGACAAGGAAAGGGCGAGAAAGAGAATGCAGATAGCTAGAGAGGACAGTGATTCACAAAAATCATGGTTACAGTTGATGGGCATCTGGATTGTTTCCAAGATTGGGTTATTACAAACTGAGCTATACATTATAATATTATATATCATATGTCATATATAATTTTATTATATTATTTTAATTATTTAATCATTGTATATCAATATATAATAATTATATATAATATTATAATGGTAATGAATGTTATTTTGGTGAACCCAGACCACATTTGACCCTCGTTGGGGGAATGTAATGAGGGGAATGAATAAATATGATTTGGAAAGAAAAAGAAATTGCATGTATATAAGAGGTGAGGGGTTGTGGGTGGGTAGGAATGTTGGTAAAAATGAGAATTAACTTCAGTCATATACTGGTACAAATTCTCCAATGTTGAGTGTGACTGTGAGCTGTATATAAAATGTACCGATAAAGAATTCAATTTAAAAAGTCATGGTTAGCAAGAAGAGCTGGCAAATTTTCTGTGCAAATTTAAGTTAGTGCCTTCTTTTTTGATAACAGGCTCAGTAGTTTAAAGTAGTTTGATTTTCTTAGGGCAGAGGAGGCTCCCTTACAAATGCAGAATTCCTTTATAGATGGAAATTTTCCTTACACTCCTATCACACTCTGTTTACAGACTTTTTTCTGTATCGGTGATTTCTCAAGCTGACCAGCTCAAGCTAACGCCTATGTCAAAAAAGATACATTTTGCTGTGGCACATTTTTATTTCCAAACATTATATTTGGGCTTGCCATAATTTAATCTCTCACAAATACGATTTCTGAGCCTAAAGAAACATGGAACAAAGGTGATTTGTTAAATAGCTAATTAATAAAAACTTACTACTTGTATACTAAAAATAGAAAATTCAGGAATAAAAATCCCCCAGTTTAAAAGACTGTTTTTGCAATCCTGGGTATTAAACAAAGGGCCCTGACCAGTACTGAGTGGTGTCTGAAGGTCTTTTTGTTTTTCATCACAAGTCTGGTTCTCACTGTCCTCCTGCCTCAGCCTCCCAAGGTGCTGAGATTCCAGGCTTGCACTGCTGTCCCCATGAAGATCCGCTTTCTTCATTTAAAGAAAGAAACCTACACAGCACAGTGTTAAGTGTTTTCTTTGTCAAAAAAAAAAAATCTGTCTTGGAAAACTAAATGGCTTATCTGGCCAAGAAAGGAAACTTACCAATGCCCAGTTGGAAAGGAAAAGTAGGATAAAGCTTTAAAACTGTGGGTCGGATGCCCGCTCACCTCCGTGTTCAAACACATTAATCCCTTAAGAAGTGTTGTAGAACCAGGCTTATTATCCCTAAAATTGCCAAGCCTTTCTTACCTCCTGTAAGAGTGAGAACACCTGAAGGAAAAGGAACTAAAGTAATATTCAGCATTTTTAAGGACACCTAATTAAACAGCTTTTACGAAACCAAGACCAAGATAATGATTACCCAGATTGCAGCCTGTGTAGTTCTACTTCTAAGGTGGTTCTGCTTCTAATTCTGCTGAGCCGGTCTGATCCCCCTCTTCAGACCTGTGCTTCTCTCAGTTCTGCAAGGAAGCTTTTTCCCTGTTTTTGTTTACTTTTTGTTTGTCAGAGGCCCAGCTTGATCTTTATACTTAGAAGTAGAGAGGAAGCTCATAAACCAAGAATTCCCCTAAGGGAAGTGCCCATGACTACTTCTTTTTCTCTAACTTTCCAGTTAAATTCCAAATTCTTTGGAATTTGTGTTTCTCAGTTCAGTTTTATTTTCCATTATGAATGAAGCAAAAACTTGACCATATTACAAAGTTAATGTCGACATCTCCAAAAGAATTCAATCAGCTTTAGTCTGACATATATTTTCTACCTAATAGGCTCCTTGTTTCTTGATACATACTGAATGTAAGATAAAAATAATGAAGGATAAAATCTTTGAGTTTGAATAATGTATGATTACGAAGTCATCAATTTAAAAATATGACAAATGTGTGAACACAAAATAATGATATAAACAGAAATAATGACAGCTAGCTATGACTTATGTTTAAGGGAATTACACAAAATGACTGCAGATTAAATGATGTGGTAGAAATCATGGACAAACATGGGTAGTATATTGAATAAAGCACCATTTAGATTGATAGAATGTTCTATTTCTACTTTTGTTATCAGTTGTATGATCTACAGAAATATGTTTTCCTTCTGTTGACTTCAAATGCTTTATTTATAAAATGAAATTTATGCTGGTCATGGCTGGCATATATACTTCTTTCCAGTCTAAAAATATACGTTTTTATTGTGACTATGAAAAATTTATCAAAGAAAGACAATGAGAAACTAGTTAAATCAGTTGTTGACTATGATTTAACTGGACAAGGGGCAGTAAGGGGACATTTTCTGGAAGGGAAATTGGCTAATCTAAGAGGCAGAACTGATTAAAATTCATCGATACAGAATCAACATTTTTCCTGATTATTATATTTTAACATTTTCAATATTTTATCATTTTCCCCAAAACAACAAATTTTACAGCATTGACATATGACTCTAAATAGACTCTGACCAATGTTACTTGAAATGAATTGTCAGTTGCTTAGAGAACACACACACACACACACACACACACACACACACACAAGCTACAGCTTCTTTCTTCACAATGGATCTCAGGTCAAATCTATTAATTTTCTTTTTTTTTTTAATTTGAAAGTTAAAATGAGAAAAGAATAATACAAAACCTAGACTGATCAGAATCTTTTTCTATTCAGGAGATGTGCCAGGTCCTAGACTTTATTAAATTTCTTGTCATTTGATGAATTAAATATAATTATAATGAACTCACTTGGGATTTGATTATAATCTGTGAAGTTTTTCTTTCCAATTATATGGCTTCATATTAACTCTTACATGTAAATGAGTAACCTTTTTCAAAAAGACTACAGTCACATTCTTCTGAGTATATTTCATAATTGTTATTGGAAAGGACCTTGAAGACTTTATAATGACCTTTCTTGAATTGGACAAGGTGCTCAGCTGCAGGTGAGTGAACCTTACTGTCATTATTCTCTCTTAAGCCGGCAATTTCAGACTCAAGTTCATTCAAGGGATGGAATGGAATGAGTTGTGGTCTCCTGGCTTTCCTCTCCACAGGCACCAAGCCATTCCAGTGGCAGCCTACATTAACTTCCCACTCTTCCAAAGCTCTTTCCTAGTCACTAAATAGGAAAAGAGACCAAGGAAGAAAATGGAAAGATGCTGCTTTGGACAATTTAACAAGTGATTTGTTAAAAGAAACAAAAACTGATTATGTTTCAGAATGGCTCAATGAATGTATGAACAAAGAATTGATATTCAGCCCCAAATGCATCAAGGTAGTTAAGGGAAACTGGTTATATGCCAGAAATTCCAGCAATCTGAGAAGCTGAGGGTGGAGGGTCCCAATTACCTCAGCAAGTAGCTCAGCGAGTCACTCAGTGTGGAAAGCCAGGGTTCGATCCCAGAGCACAAGCATAGAAAATGAAGATGTACAAGGGAGACTTCTTTTATTCATTCTTCCATGATATATTTATTTATTCTTGCTTTTACCTTATCACTTTGAACCTTTGTATCATATATCTATCAGATACTCTGAAAATATTACATAATTTTATCATCAAAAGATATATAAAATGTATTATTTTCTTCCTTGAAATGTATGAAAAGTGAATCTATTCCTATTGACAGTCGCACATTTTTTTAACAATTTGAATTTGAAATTGAAGATTTATTTACATCACAGTATGCAAATCCTGTGCTAAACAGTGTGCAGGATACAAAACACATAAGATCTCCGTGCCTGGCTCCCCTATCTCAATGGATTGTGGAACATCGACCAATTTTTAGACAAATACTAATATGATGGGATTTGGCTGAATCTAAGCAGAGAGTGTGAAAAGTTCTGAGGGAACACAAAATGCATTACTCATGATCCATGGAGAAGCGAAGCAAAATTGTCACATGGGCTCCACCCTGGAAGAACAATTCGTAGAACGTTTTACATGGTACAGAGTCTTGCAAACTGGAAGGTTATGAGAGAAAGACCTAGAAAGAATTTCCTGATTAAGAAGCATACAAGTTGATCCTTGGAGAAACAATGGACATTCACCCTCCAGAGTATGAGGGTATTACAAAGCAGAGGCACCGCCGGCTGAGAGGCTTGCTTGTGCAAAAGTGCACGGCATAGCTACCGAATGAGAACTCAGAGGTTTGGTGCTAATTGGATTGAATTCAAGACAAAAATACATACCTGCTCCCTGAGATGGGAGTGATAATGTCCCGAGAGAGGAAACAACATGGAAGCAGCATAGTAAAGAAGGAGGCTGCGTCTCAGAAAGTGCAAGATCACACTGCATAGCCAGCCTGAAAGCACCACTGTTGAAAATAGTGAAAATAATTCTCATTGAATGCTTTATTATTACATTTTTATATAGGTCACAATCACACTCAACACTGGGGAATTTTTACCGGTGTATGACACGAGTTAATTCTCATTTTTACCCATATCCCTACCCACCCCACAACTCCCCCACCCCCTATATCATATGTTTTTTTTCTTTTTAAATCATTTATCTTCTTTCCCCTGCCACTTTCCCTTTGAATATTTCCTGTTTCACAAAATCTATCAAACATTCTAGAACTCATTTATATCTACAGTTTCTCATACTAGAGAAAAGATACAGTATTTACATAGAGACATACGGCACCCATGTTCATGACAATAGTTAAATTTCTGAAGCAGCATGTGTGTCTGCTGCAGATGAATGGGTAAAGAAAATATACTTATGAACAGCAGAGTACTCCTGTGCTATAACGGAGGAAAAAGTTTAATTATTTGTAGTAAAATGGATGTACCTTGGCACCATAATATTAAGTGAAATAAATCAAACACTGAAGCTTAAGTATTTCATGGTTTCTCTTATACAAGAAACTCAAATTATAAATAAAGACCGAAACAAAAGGTAGATTATAGGAAATAGGGCAATAGATCTTTCTCAAATGAGGAGGGGGATCAGGAGATAGAGGGAGTGGAGATGGAGGGGAGACTTTAAAAATGAATTAAGGTGCATTAGATACATGTACCAGTTCCACATAAGGAATGCAATCATTCTGTACTGCAAACATGTGCAAATAAAATAAATATTTCTGCGTGACTAAAATATTAAATATGTGAAGTGTGTCCTAGAAGATTTTTAGTCTTCAAAAGTTTGGGGAGGGTGGGAAGGGCCATAAACCCCCTGCTTGGAACTGAGCTTTCAACTGCATCTATTGGTAAGAGCGGCATATTTTTGTGGAAAGATAATGCGATAGTCAAATTTCCGTGTTAAACCATCCTGCTGATTGTGTAAGGAATGAGCCAGTGAGGCACAGAAGAGAAATGATTATGAAATTACATGTGAAGATTAGAGGGGTAAACGGGTATTATAATGAAGCGTACACAAAACCTCAGCTGCACACCAGTGTGACCGTGCACAAACCACTCATCTTGAAACTTCAATTTCCTCATGTGCAAAAGGGAGCACACATTAATTATCTTAAGTGGCTAATAGAAAATCTAGTGCAAGAACCTTTATTACCACCAAGCATGAAAGAAAACAGGTAGGTGAATGGATACTCTCGACTTTTTACAAAGTATATATAGTGCAGTGGTCGGAGTACACCTCCCACGTGCTGCTGTGTTGAAATTATGTTTCTTCAGTTCGGTAGTTTGGGAAGGTGTGTCCTGGGAGAAAGTGCTTAGGTTACGGGGCAGAGCCCTCACGAATGAATACATTACCTTCTCATAGAAATGCATTGGTTGTGGAAGTCTTGGTATGCTTTTCTCCTCGCTCTTGTGGATGCCTATTTTCCTATGCTTTCTGCCACAGGTACAAGAACTCCAACACCCTGAAGAGATGGGGTTGTTCAACCTGTAACTTTCCAAACTTTAAATCTATAATCAAAATGAGTGTTTTTTTTCCTTTTTAATCTACTCAATCCCTAATATTATGTTATAATAACAGAAAATGCACTCGAAATATACATATAATGAATTAAGTAATGGTTGATCATGGTAAAAAAATCTGTGAGTATTGAACTTGAGGTAGTATGGAGAAAATATGTTAAATTAATCTAAGTATAGCTACTCTCCCTCAAACTGTGGTGGAAATTGACAGCAACATCAAATTATATTAAGTTCTGACAGTTTATTCATAGGCATTTTCATTTTAACTACATCTTGACTATTACTTTTCTAGTACAATTAATATGCACATTGATGAAATGTTAATATCTTAGGGAAAATAGTTGTATCATCAGTCATTCTTCTGTACTCATGACTTTCATTGTTGCACACACAGAGCTCTGCCATAGAAACCATGAACTTCAAGGCATCAAGTGGATCGCTAAGTAGCTCCTATACCCTTTGAAAATCAGAGCTTTTTAAAACAGTCTCTTTCAGTCTGCAAATCCATTCCCTCCTTACACGGATTTCTGACATGACATTCTTCCAGCTTGAAAAAAGTGACAATTCAGAGTTAAGAACTAAAATTGCATAGCTAAGTATCCATCACATATCCCAGGCTTGTCTGTCAGTAGATGAATGAGCCAAGTAATTATAGATTTAGATATAGATGTAGATGTATATGTAGCTATAGATATGGATGTAGATGTGGGTTCTATGGTTGATTTAGATATGAATCTGGATAGAGCTATAGAGAAAGGCATTATTCATTTTTATAAAGGAGAAGCAAAGCTGAACATATGGAATAATGCAGTGACAGGACATTTTCCTAATGTGTATGAGGTCCAAGATTTTACTCAAAAGACAGAATGAAAAGGAAAGAATAATAATGAATTATAATGAATGAATAAAGAATAAATCCATATATATTGCATCCCAGCATTTGTGAGAATTGGATGAAACTGGAGGATATTATGTCAAAAGATAATATGAAATGAATCGCATACAGAAAAAAATGCATGATTTTTTTTACTTATAGATGGATTTACAACTTGAATGTGTACAAAATATTGCAAGCAAGAAATGAGACAATCTACATGAGACATGACAATATTGCAGACATGGAAGTTAAGACTGGAGACCTAAAATAAAGCAAAAAGACTGTACTTTATCATGGAAATTTTCTTTGTGAGGTTTAATTTTTTAGTGCTTTTAATACACATACACACACAAGGAAAATTGTGAAAGATGATGGATAAGTTAATTTTCTTAAGTATAATAACCACTTCATGCATGTCAAAATAGTATGCTGTTATTTTTAAAATATGTGCTATAAAAAGCCTAGACTTAAACATTTGTCATGGAGAATGCAAAGAATGTATGCCATTTGTGTGTTTTATTCATTGAAGACTCATTTTCTCTTCAAATTTGTAAGAATTGTCCACAGGCAGTACAGAAAACAAATTAAATTTTATTTATACAATGGTTCCATAAGTATTCACTACAAAAAATGATGAACATGTATTTAATGGTAAAATTCTACCATGATGATCCTCTTAAATTTTACTGAAAATAACTTTATCAGAAAAAATGAAATGTATGTGTAATTTTACTATGCTTTCCATTTTCCTTTAATTTCACTTTCTGTCATGTTTCCCTCTTCTCATCTACAAGATAAGTTTGTAAATTTCTGAAATCATTGCTACTGTTCATACAATGTTTAGGGTATAAAATTGAAATTAATGATTTTTCAGTTTACCCCACTGAAAACCATCACTGCTTATTTGTAAAGAGAAACAATTCTGATCATAACATTTTGTCTAGTCTTAAAACCAATACCTGTGTTGCTTAGTTTGTGTGTCCTTCATAACCTATATTCAAAATCAAAGTAGATGACCCCCTTTAGGCCTGGGTGTATCAGTTAGTGGTACAGCACCTGTCTGCCATGCCTGAGGGTCTGAGTTTAATTCCTGGCCCTTAAAAAAATTAAATAGGATCTTAAAATATCTGTTGAATCTGAAGTGCTATCAGTGTCTTCAGACTCACTGGAGGGCAGTTGAAGATCACCTACAAACTCCAGACAAGCAAAGTTTAAATGAGTTTTTATTAATTTATTTAAGTACTTTGGAATTCTTCATCTTTTCATATTGTTTCCTTTTGGGTCAAGTTTCCCAAAACTATGCTTCACGTTTTACAAAAGGATGCTTCTACATAGTTACATTTTACTGATGCTAATACTGTTGTCTTTAATGTTTTGCCACCAAGCCATAGGCTTGTAGTTGGAGAACACTGCAAAAAGAACAGAAGGAGGAAGGCTCACCTCTGTTTCTTCAGAAGAGCTGCAGTCTTTACCTTCATCTTGGGCATCTATCTCCTGGACCCCAGGGAAGACTCTTCAGGCTTACAGAGCAGACCTTTTGGCTTCCTGATAGGGACTCACGTGGGAGTCTACGTGAGCTCCAGGTTATCACCATTTTTTTTTTCTTTTTTAGACGGGGTCTCACTTTGTAGTTCAGGCTGGCCCTGAGCTCACTATGGAGCCCAGGTAAGCCTTGAACTGACAGCAAGCCTCCTTCCTCTGTCTCCCGAGTGCTGGGATGACAGGCGTAAGCCACCATGCATTGTGGTATGTGGTGCTGATCGCTGGTGGGCTGAGTGGCCACTCCCGGTTTTATTTGTGGTTAGGAGGGATCAAACCAGGGACCTCTTGCTGGGCAGGCACTGGAAGCACTGAGTTAATTTCTGGTAGGTGTTCAACTTTTGATGGGAACCTTCAGATACTCAGTGTGAAGAGCCTTTTGGTCACTTCCACAGCTAACTCTTCAGGCAGCTATTGTAAATCCATATATATTGATATACTTTATAGTAAATCTGATTCTTTAGTGAGCACTGACTGGTACAATTTATAGTAGCCAACTATTTGATATTAATATATAAAACTGATGTTTCTACACTCTGAATAGCTATATTCTCTATGTATACATGATTGAGATAATGTAGACATAGACAAAATACACCTATTCTTTTTTTTTTTTTTTTTTTGAGACAGGGTCTCGCTTTGTAGTTCAGGCTGGCTCTGAGCTCACTATGTAGCCCAGGCAAGCCTCGAACTCAGCAATCCTCCTGTCTCTGCCTCCCGAGTGCTGGGATGACAGGCATGAGCCACCACGCCCGGCACTGTGGTGTGTGGTGCTGATTTCTGGTTGATTGTTGGTGGGTGTGAGTCACCACGCTCAGCATTGTATGTGGATACCAGGATCGAACTCAGGACCTTGCACTTGCAAGGCAGGTGCTGGAACCACTGAACTAAATCTCCGGCCCAAAATACACCTATTCTTAATGGAAGAACAAAGCTATACATTATAATATTATATATCATATATAATTGTATTATATTATTTATTTTTAATTATTTAATCATTGTATATCAATATATAATAATTATATATAATATTATAATGGTAATGAATGTTATTTCGGTGAACCCAGACCACATTTGACCCTCGTTGTCACTTACAAAACAGTTCAATGATTGTAAGTAGAAAAAAATCCATCAGCCTACTTTCTAGGCTGATGAGGGTTATGTACCTGTAGTTTTTACTGAAAAATATTGTGGATGTGAGGTAATGAAACCAAGTCTAGCTTTGAACACTTTGCCCAGATATTATAAAATAACTATCACCTCGAAATATAAGAGGAATAATTTTAATTATGCAAAGATTAAAAAGGCAGTGGTTATCCACGGCACTCAGATGTTTAAACTGATTATTCCTTAAACATAACTTTTAAAAGTTATCAGAAAGCCGGGCGTGGTGGCTCACGCCTGTCATCCCAGCACTCAGGAGGCAGAGACAGAAGGATTGCTGAGTTCCAGGCTTGCCTGGGCTACATAGTGAGCTCAGGGCCAGCCTGAACTACAAAGCGAGACCCTGTCTCAAAAACAACAAAAAAAAATTATCAGAAGACATGGCAGTACTAGGAGAAGACAAAGTATAACTCTTTTAGGTTTCTTCATAAAAGCCTGCTGGAGTTATTTTAAAAATTGCAGTTTTTGTTTGCTTTGAGAGAGAAAATAGATTTACAGTTAAATATAAATATTTGAAAATAAAGATATATATTTGAAAATAAATATAAATTATGTTAAAAAAGTTTTGTTTATGGGAATTTTATCATAAATTCACATTTTTATCTTTAATAGTATTTTAAATCTGTGATGACAATCAAACTTTCATAAGGTACATAATATAAGATACTTTACATAGGTTTCCTGATGTCCATATACTCGGAAATGACCATGAATACTATTTTCAATGGAAAGAGCCTGTGTAAAAATCCATCACTTTTACTGGGCAGCATTTTCTAGAGCGTCCCTATAAAAATGCACTGCTTCGCAAGTCGAGGATGACTCTTGCAATCTGTTATAATGGAGCACTTACGTGTTCATTGTTGGACCTGTGGAGAATCTTCACATTCACAACACAAACGTAGGCCTCGTGGCACCACCCGTTTATGACAGCTGTTTTCATAGACTCCAAAATCTTGACGAATGCCACCAGCTTAGTTTAAATTTCCAGGAAATACTCTCTCATTGAGGACTGATAGTACCCTGACAGAAGAGCTCTTTATCCGCCTTCACAATGGAAATGAAAGTGTCGGCCCCCTTTCAAGGTCATCAGTCGACTTTTTCTTATGGCTGCCGGTATGAGTGGTTTCTGAGGAAAAGCGGACAGTCGATTTCCACAAACCGGGACACATCCTTTGCTTTTCACATTTGTTCCCTGTTTGATATTTCTTTCTCATGTTGTAGTGATTAAATCTCACCCAGGTGTGTATGCAGGGGTGTTATTTTAGATTCCCGAAACAGAAAACATTGCACATGAAACTTGGATTAAAGATTATGTGCATTAATGTTTGCTTTGGATATGCACCTGAAACAGGGGTTCTTCCTATATCAGCTTACCTAGGTATTTTCAGCAACATGGCCAAGGAGGGGATACCAGCTTTCATCTCTAAATAAAAAACAACATATAAAAACCAGTGCCAGAACTTGGGAGGCAGAGAAAGGCGGATTGCTGAGTTTGAGGGTTGCCTGGGCACCATAGTGAGCTCAGGGCCAGCCTGAACTACAAAGCGAGACCCTGTCTCAAAAAAAAAAAAAAAAAAAGTAGTGCATGTACTGAATTATCCTGGAAAGAAATGAAAAATGATTAAAGCATATGCCACAATATCCTGAGAAAGATAGAGCGTATTCTCAGAAAAATATGGCTGGTGAGGATGACAGACCCCAAGAGATAGTTACAAGCAAGAAGGGGCAGAAAAGAAAGTGCTTTTTCCTGTGGTAAGAATCATGATGTTCTCCAGTGAACTGACACTCAAAGCACATCTGTACCTTTTGTCACCAAGATAAAAATAGCTGTTCTCACCAAGAAACCCCGTGAAGGGAGACACTGCTCATGCTCCCTCCCCTACCTTGGAAGCTCCTATGGAATTAGTGTCGGAAGGAAACCTTTCCAAACACTGTACCTGCCATGATACCAGAGCCAAGCCATTCCACAAATATCCACTCTCTGAACCTAGGCCTTGTGGCTACAATGTAGTCACTGATGCTGAAGACAGCAGAGTCACCATTGTAGTAGGCAGCATCACAGTCTGATCCCCGAAGCCCAAAGCTCATTTCACATGCCTGGGCTGGAGGCATCAGCCCGTCCACCACAGGCCCTAGCCATTGCCCTGCCTCCAGGGCTGCTGCAGTGAGTCCATGCTAATGCTTCCTATCCATTTTCAAAGACTGCACCACGTAAGATCATATGTCAGGCATCAAAGTCATCATCGAAGTACTCATCACTTTGAGCCCTGGAGCCAAACTCACTGTTGATGCTTCCAGCGTTGGCTCAGACACTGGACAGAGCCAGGCTCTACATAGATCCTAGAACCACTCTAATGTTAAACACATCAGTGCTTCCATTCCTGGCTCTCAGGACTTTTTTTTTTAACCATCTGTGCTTTGTATTCTGTTACAAATATCGCAGCAGCAGTGTGATTGTCTCAGGTAGTGCTGACATTGCCAACCCAGTGCCCGGAGTACTAATTTCTCTGTGTACTATATACTTTACCTGAGGCATCAGTTACATTCTTACTACACAGCTGTTACATGTCTGGCACTGTGGCTACCACTACTCCAAGGAAAATCACGAGCCGTACACAGGGCCAGCAGGGCTCTTCTTAGCCATGACTTCTTTGGGGCAATAAAAAAAAATATTTGGGAGACTTTAGAGCCATAACCATGCAAAACTTCAACAACCCACATTTTTACTCTAGAAATTCACAGTATTACCCCATAAGGATTTCTGCAACCTCCGTCAGCACAGATTCCATCCATTAAGCTGCACAGAGAGTACAATGCTGGTATCTTTACTGGCACCAGAACCACCGTACTCCAGTCAGTAAGTGGTTTGTATTTCTCTAAAAGCAGTAAAATAAGCCTATATAGTCTGCAAAAGGTAGTAACTCTATGAATGTATAGACATCAATATAAACCAACAGGAAATATTTTAAAATAAGGATACATGCTATTGAGGTCCAGCTGTCACTGTAACTGGATTTTCAAAAGTCCATTGTGTCTCTCTATCAATGTAGTCACTACTGGATAGTGGGGATCATGGTGGCGCCACTGAGTTCCATGAGCATTTGAGACTTTCATGAACTATTGCCTCACTTCTTCAGCTTTAGCATATTTTCCTTGGTCAAAAGAAATGTATATGGAATACCAAGATGTGGATAAGGCATTCTATAATGCTCAGATGGTTGTCTTGGCAGAAGGACTAGATGCAAGGAAGGCAAATACATATCTGGAGTAAGTGTTTATGCCAGTGAGGACGAAACAAAGTGCTGCCCTTTCCATGATGGAAGTCATCTAATATAATCAACATGCCATTAGGTCTCTGGTTTATACTGCATGGGAATGGTGCTGTATTAGGGACTCAGTGTTGGTCTCTGGTACAGGTCTATTGGTGTTCAGCAGTAGCTATAGCCAAATGAGCCCTGGTGAGTGGATGTCAATGTTGCTAAGCACATGCATTAGCTTCCATCCCTGACAGCATGTCCATTTTGTTCATGAGCCCACTGGGTAATGACAGAGATAACAGAAGAAAAAATGTTTGAATGATATCTATACACAGGTCACATTATCCACTTGGTTAGTAAAGGCTTATATTCTGAGGTCTCTTTCGGTGAGTGTCTGCATGGGACACAAATATCTTTTGTCCACATAGATAAGTCCATCCGCATAACCCCTCCCAAACTATATTTGTCATCAGTTATCCAATCATGACCCTTCCAAGCCCCTGACCATCTGCCAGGCCTTTGGCCATGAGTCATTATATAATGACACATCTGGCTATTTTTTTTTCCTTCCAGGAAAAATGTATGACCAGGTGCACTGTCCCAAAATTCTGCCCACTGTGAAGATTTTTATTCTCTGCTGATTTTTACGAATGTCCTGGAAAGGGGTGAAGTGATGCAACTTTCCATTGTCAGGGATTGTCTGCTTAACATGCAGAACCATATAAATATCAGGCTCTAGCCTCTCTGTCGGCTGGTCATATGGTACACCCCACGAGGCCATGGATGTATCCTGGGACATGGTTGGCAATATAGCAAAAATAGGAACCATGGACATTTGAACAGCTTCTCCATATAACTTACTTGTGCCCTCTAGACCTGCTTGGGTTTGATAACCATTTCTATTTAATGATTAACTGTTGTTTTCCATATCCAACATCATGACTTGGTGGATCAAGTAATACCAAAATCATAATGAGGAGCTCAGGCTGAATGGTAACTTGGTATCTCATGATCAATTATTCAGTTTCCCCTTAAAGCCCAGTAGTAGGCCAGGAGCTACGTTTCAAGGAGAAAGCAGTTGTTTGCAGATAATGACTAAGTCTTGCTCCAAAATTCTAAAGGTCTCTGCTATGATTCAATTATGGGGGCTTGCCATAAACTTCAAACAGCACACTCATCTGCTGCTGACACATAAGCAATCATTGTATCTGCAGAATCATAGGGCCCCAGTGGCAAAATATCCTCAGCAGCATCCTAGAACTATTGTAGAGCTTTTTTTTTTTTTTTTTACTTTTTTTGAGCACCACTCAAAACTAGCAGCTCTTCAAGTTCCTCCAAAAATGGTCCAGAGTAGGCCACTTCAGCAAGCAATATGTTGCCTCCAAAATCCAAATAGGCCCACTACACATTGTGCCTGTTTTCTGGCTGTAGGTGTAGTCATATGCAACAATTTATCCTTCATTACATGAAGAATATCTGCAAGTCCCAAACCAATGAGCTTACAGGAATTTCACTATTGGAGAGAGGCCATGACTTTTAGATGGATTTCTCTCCTATCTTTTGGCATGTAAATGCTTTGCTAATAAGTTCAAAGTGGTTATTACCTCTTGCTCACTTATCCAATCAGCATAATATCATCAAAACAATGGCTCAGTGTGGTACCTTATACAAAAGAAAGATAATCAAGATCCCAGAAGACTAAGTGGCAACACAAGGCTCAAAAAATTAATGTGATTCTGGGTCTGAGATTTAGCTCAGTGGTTCCAGTGCCTGCCTCGCAAGTGCAAGGTCCTGAATTTTATCCCTGGTAACCATATACAATGCTGGGCGTGATGACTCACGCCCACCAGCCATCAATACCACATACCACAATGTAATCCCAGCACTCAGGAGGCAGAGGCAGGAGGATTGCTGAGTTCCAGGCTTGCCTGGGCTACATAGTGAGCTGAGGGCCTGAACTACAAAGCGAGACCCTGTCTCAAAAAAAAAAAAAATGTGATCCTGACATGGGACCGTGAAAGTGTATTGCTCACCTTGCCAGCTCAAAGCAAAATTTTTTGATGGGCTTTATAGTTAGATATGGAAAAGAAGGCATCAGCCAAATCAGTGGCCGTATGTGATTCATCAAGAGATGCTGATCAGGTCAAGCAAAGAAACCAATTCTGTTACATCAACTGCAATTGGAGTGACCACTTAGCTGAGTTCATAGTAATCCATTTTCATACTCCAGAGCCAACATGTCTTCTACATAGACCAAACAGAATTAAATGAGGATGTGCTGGGAACCAGCACTCTTGCATTTTTCAAATACTCAATAGTGGCATTAATCTCTGCAATCTCTCCAAGTATGTGATTTTCTTTTTTTGTTTAATATTTTCCCAGATAAAGGCAATGCTAATGCTTCCACTTAGCCTCACTAATTGTAACAGTGACCATACTAAAGATTTAGGTACCAATGTGACCATGTAAAGATTCTGCTAAGTGCTAAATCTATATTTTCCACTTATGCCTTCTAGAAATGGAGAAATAACTACAGGACAGATTTGGGGACCTACTGAATCCACTGTGATTTGGACCACTGCTAAAACTCCATTGATGAGCTCACCTCCATAGGCCCTTACTCGTATCAAAGTGCTACAAAGATGATTTGTATTATCTGGAATCAGCATTAGTTCAGAACTAGCATCTAATAGTCTCTGACATGCCTGGTCCTTTCCTTTTCCTCAGTGTGCAACTGCTTTTTGGGGAAAGATGGGAAAGATTGAAGCATAGATTCTTGATAGTGTACCAAGATCCTGCCTAAACGGGGCCAATCTACTTTTTCACTCATGGAGTTCTGGGTCTATAAGTTGGCTCAAATCTTAGAATTGAGGGCCTGTGATTCTCTGTTACACTACTTTGAGGTGAACCACTGCTCATTCCCTCTTATACTTTTATTATATAAATCTTCTTAAAATTAGACATTCTGTGTACTGCACTTTGTGGAACATCATTGATAATCAGGGAATATTGTATGTCTAAACACATCATACATTTCCTGTCTTTGCTCTCCCTTCATTGTCCATTATGCTAAGTATGTTCATCTTGTCTTTGGAGTGTCACCCCTTGAGCCTGCCATTCCAGGATCCAGTTAAACCCATGGCCATTAAGTTTCACTGTTGAGTGACTGAGTTCCTCGTCTTTGAGTCAAGTATACAAAGAAAATCAATGACAGTGCTCTTCAGGAATGCTAGTGCTACCTTCACAAGTCTCTTTGTTAAGGTATTAGCAAGGGGTGCATTTTTGAAGTCATCCCAGTGTGGATGATTAGATTAGACATGACAAATTCACTGCAGCATTCACATTTGCCCAAAACAACGGTAAACCAAGGAATATCAGGGATCTCTAACTCATTCACAGTGGACGATTGTTTGATCCATATTTCTACCAACCAACCAAATAAACTATTAAAACCTTTCTTAACTCCATGAGCTCCAACAATAAATTTAACATCTCTACTTAATGGGCCCATATCAACACACTTGGCCTGATCCAGGAGTATATTTTGTCAGTATTATCCTACAACCTTAAAAATCCATTCCTATATTTGTTCATCCCACTTCTGCTCATAGGAGTTAGAAAACTCAAGTTCCCATTGGGAGTATGGTGAACCTCCTGATGGGTCATACTGTGTACCTCAGCTTTAGCAGCCTTATATGATTTGAGCCTGGTCATAGGCCGAGAGGCAGAAGTGGGTAGTGAGGTTGGGTCCTGAGGAGTGTCAGTGTTATCATACTCGGTCAACACAGGTTTAGTTTCCTCAGGTATAAGAGAAGAGGTCAAAACCAGAGAGGATGTGGATGGAGATAATTGCCACTGTGGGTGGAGAAATTTCTCTCTCTGGCAAAATAACAGCATTAGGATTTAGAAGTGTAATGACCCTGGCCTCATTAGGACCCTTCCAAGTGTCTGAGCAGTAATTTACTTGATCCCACTCTTTTCAGATCAGTACACACACTTTTACTTGGATACACTTTATGGCTGAACATTAAAGTCATGGCTGTATTTCAGCCCAACAAACTAGGAGTGCTATTTCTGTGATCTCAGCTCCATGGCTAAAGGAGATAAGATTATTTTTCAGGACACATTGAGTTTTTTTTTTTTTTATGATCGCCTACAGCTGGAAATTTGACTCTTTAATTGCCTTATTTACCTTTTACCTTTATTAATTTGTCTTCAAACTTAAAAGACATTAGATGCTTCATCTATCCTTGGAGTTCATGGTTTTCCTTTACTAGTTTATCCAAAGTTGCTAAGAGCAACCATTCAGTGTTACTTTATCTTCTACTGTTTCTAAGATATTTAAAAGTACTGTATATATGATCACTACATTCCTCATATCTCCCAAATGGTGAATCAGGATAATAAAATGGATTTAGATTGTGTGTTACTTTAAACAATTCACACAGGGGAGAGTCAGTAATCCACACATTATCAAGAGAGGCTACAGCTCTTTTTGGTCTCATCAAATTTAGAAACCCGACTCTGGAAATACTAAAGCCATTTAAAAATTCACTTTTGCAATTGTTTTTCTCTAGAGTCACCCCTGTGACCATAATCTCTATCAGTTAGGGTTCACTAGAGGAACAAATAATTTACAAGATAGGCTTATAATGGCTGTTCCAGAGTCAGGTTTAGTAGAATACAAAGAGACCTTGAGATCAGTGCAGATTTCTGTGTGACTATCAGGAAGCTGAAGGACCTGAGTTGGGAGGCTGAGGAGTCTGCACTGGGAAGTTTTCAGAGTCTTTGCTGGAAGCCTGGAGCGGGACTTGAAAGGCAATGACAAAACTTGTGTGCCTCCAAAGATGCAGGGACAACACTTCTTTCTTCTTTCATTTTATGGTGTTAAGTCTTCAAGCCCACTGGCTGGTGCCACTCACACCTAGGGAGAATCTTTCTTCAGTAAGTCAGTCATCCACACACAAAAATTCTGCCAAGGGCCAGACATGAAAGAGAGAAAGAAAGAAAGAAAGAAAGAAAGAAAGAAAGAAAGAAAGAAAGAAAGAAAGAAAGAAAGAAAGAAAGAAAGAAA
>PVIC010011007.1:0-42285 GCA_004025085.1 Thryonomys swinderianus
TAAATCCGCACCAACTACACCATGATGAGAGCCATTTGTTGGGTTGAACCTATGAAGCTAAGTTTTATCCATAGCGTAGCTGAGTCCAAACTGCTAATATAGCCCAAACATTACACTCAACACAGGATATATCTAATTCATTTTTAAAATAGAGATAGAAAAAAGAATGTAGCTATTTTTGAATGAGAAAGATGAAATTTGCATCTGATAAGTAAAGTGTCCACGATCAAAGACACTGGAAAAAGTCAGTCTGACATCTGAATTTGTATCCAACAGTCTCCAGAGTTTATCAGCTTGATGAACAGGTGGTCTTTCCGTGTATGCAGGGTGATCAGGAAATCACAGTGTGGTAAACTGCTAATCTGCTGATCATGAGAGACTGGGGTGTGAGCTACCTTTGAGGAGATCCGTGATCCCAGGATAGGACAGAGCAGTAGACTTACCAAGCCCGCTGAGCTGGGCACCACCAGTTGGTGGATATGTGAGGGATTGTTTTCAGTGAAAACATCGTCTCACATTCTGTTGGAGAAAGACTGCTGTTTCATCAGTTGTAAGAAACATTTCTAAGGTGGAGAGAATCTCTTAAACTAAATAATGAAGAGGCAAATATTGAGTTTTTGAAATATTTTTCGGACTACTTTCTTTTATGTTTTCATTCATCTGAAAGTTCATGTTTGCTAGGCCTGGTTTGCTGAGAATGGCCTTTCCCTTGACGTTGCTGATTCCCATTGCTACCACAGTTTTGGTTTAGATGGTGATGATTTTGTGTAACTGGAGAAGCTTATTTTAGACAAGGACAATCAAGGAAACATAAAACATTAACTATGGGTCTAAATTTTGCAAACTTTTTAAAATTTTTCTTTGCTTTTAAGTTTTTGATTTGTATGTCTTACAAAGGAGAAGCTACATGGAGACTAGATTGTGCTTTTTTTTTTTTACAGCAAAAACCTTACATATATATAGCATTTATGTGTAAGTATAAACCTAAGAAATATAAATAAGGATATGCAAACACCTGCATACATTCATATAAAAATATATGTATGCATTTTTGTGAATGTAAAAATTAGCAAAATCTTGAACATACATTATTTCTGATGTGAAAAACATGTTCAAAAAGCTTTAGATTTTCCTTAAAATTCTTTGAACAGATACACATTGCTTAGCACCCTAAGAGAACATTTTAAGAGCCACTGCTGGCATTAAATGCTACTTGAATGAATAATTTTACTAATTTCACCATAAATAGCCCTTAGAGCACTTAATTGCTAACAACTTGATACATGATTGGAACAAGTTTTTTAAAAAATATTAGCACTCAAATTACATGGGTTATCTTTCCTTATAAGACCAAATTTCTATTCTCATTAACTTTTGTTGAAAATAAACAAATACATCGAATGCTTTCCATGTGTTTGAACGTTCTACCATTAGGGAAATGCAAGAATGAATTCTACGGCACATCTGTCCGAAAGGAATTTACAAGCTAGGGGAAGACTGATTCTCAGTGGTGCTTGTCTGCTTCTGATTTCTCTCCTGTGTTTTGTGGGCAAGTGTTGTTCCCGCACACTTCCTCGCGCGGCCCTCTCACTGTGCACCCTCCCCTTCACTGTGACTGCCGCTCCATCTCAAGGCTCTGCCCCCCTGCAACTAGGGATCCCACTGTGTCAGGTATGTGACACCTCGCACCGAAGGTGTGTTGGTTCACTTGCCCAGGATGGCTCATTGGCTGCGGAATATTCTACTTCCTCCTCGTGTCGCAAAGGAACAGTGGCTCGCTGCCTGTTTTAAGCAAAGTTTTAGGCAGCTTTACTGTGTGGTCACTGTCGCCACCTTTTTTGTCAGCCACATCGAAGGGTGAGGCAGAAAGGAGCCATCCGTGTTGAGTGGCTGTATGGCAGGGCTGTGGTTGGAGTCGGGGGTGTTCACAGATTTGGCTCCGGTCTGCCTTGCTTTAGACAGAGTACACGTGACTTACACATTCTTATTTCTGGGGTTAAATCACAAGAACATCACAGAATTAAATTGGATCATATATAAAACTAATAAACTACTATTATGCTTAATATCACATATAAGTTGTATATCACAAAAACTAATTTCTTTTGCTACATAAATATTAAATCTTTTCCCGTGTTTTCCAACCTATTTAAAATTATCCATCAGCCATTACATTCTATATTTGTAGATTTAAACTACAATTTTCTTATAGGTAAAAAGGTAAACCAGTTAAGTTAAATGTGTTATTTGGCAGCATATTGTACCTAATCTCTTCAAATTTGGAAGTGTTTTTCTTAAGCAGTTTGCTAGTAATTATTTAAAGATAACATAACACATTGGTTATCTTTCAATTTATACTTGTGCCGTTTCAGCGTTGCTTTTAAAAATCGTATTCTAAAAGATGAGGTCCTAATTTCCTCCCATTGAAGATGTTTGAAACCATGAACACTTGTAAATACGATATATTTACACAAAGAGATAAACAAGGTGCTTTTATGTATCTCCAAGCGTGGTCCCCTCCTCTGTGATGGTCCCTGTGACCTTCTCAGGATGGAGAAGGATCACTGGTGATTAGAATTCTGACCCTGCTCCTGAGGAGGTCAATGACACCAAGTCTGTGCACATCACTACTCTTTTTTGCAGGAACTTCATCCAAGATTACAACAAATTAAAAATATATATATATTGACAGGCAAATACATGGATTATCTTGCAGTTTTTGGAAACAGCGTCATTCCCTCAGAACATTCTTGACAAAGTAGAAAAAGTAAATCTCTTATTAAATTCTGAACCTAGGGAACATCTTTCTGCTTTCTTGCAAGAAAAAATTGGTGTCCACATAAAGTAGTTCATGACTATTCACTCACCACAGAAAACTTGTGTGATAGTTTGCATTACAGGCTGAACTAGCCACTTTTGCAAGCAGCGTCATTATTATTTGAATGAATAACTGATAGACACAGTCAGGATTATTCAGAGTTGATTATGTGATAGATATTTTCTTTAAAAAACAAACCTGACACTTTAAGGAAAGCAACAGACAGTATTTGTTGTCAATATAAGATTCAAGCTTGCAAAGTAAAAGAATTGTGCAAGACTTGTATCTTCTCCTGAAGCCTGACAGCTTTTCTAAAAGAATTTCTGTTAAGATTGAGGGTGATAGGAACACATGCAGTTTTGTGACATTGTATAATGAATATGTCAGTGTCTGGAAGATCTGAGTACCTCAATGAATCAGTATTTTCAAATTCCTAATGTGTAACATAAAAATTATACATAGGTAAGAGATTCATCAAATTGCAATGTAAACCCATGGATTTCATGTAACACTTTCCGATTACATATTGCAAATAATGTTTAAGAAACTCTGCTTGTCATGTTTTCATGTATTATCAATTATCTAAAAAATATTCACTGAAAGATTCCTCAATTCATAACATTAACTTTTGAGGTTAAATTCTCTCTGTCTACCATATGAAAGCAACATACCAAAACATGTTGCATGAAGATGTGACAATTAGGTTCTCTTCTATTAAATCAAATAATAAGCATAAAAAATAAGACTCCACATTAAAGGACTCTTTAATAAAAGCATTTTGGTTTGAGAAAGATATTTTTATAAAATTATGTTATGTTGATATATTATTATTTTACACATATTAAGTATGTTTTTAAAAAATATCTCATGTCTAGTTTTAACAGAGCAGTATTAATAGATATGAGATATATAAACTATAAACTGTAGCTCTTTGTAGACCTTCATAATGTTTTTTTTTGTTTTGTTTTTTTGTTATTTTTTTGAGACAGGATCTCACTTTGTAGTTCAGACTGGTCCTGAGCTCACTATGTAGCCCTCGAACTCAGCAATCCTCCTGCCTCTGCCTCCCAAATGCTGGAATTACAGGCATGAGTCACCACGTCTGGCACTGTGGTATGTGGAACCGATTGCTGGTGGGCGTGAATCACCATAGCCAGTACTGTGGTTTGTGGCACTGATTGCTGGTGGGCATAAATCAGCACACCCAGTATTGTTTTACATGTTTACCAGGGATTAAACCTTGTGCTTGCTAGGCACGTGCTGGAACCACTGAGCTAAATCTCTGGCTCTAATCCTTCATAATTTTAAAGAATATAATCACATTTTGAGATTATGAGGCTTGAGAACCGCTGCTATAGAAAAACGTAGAATAGCATGTAGAGTATCAAGCATTTCTAACAGATTTACAACCTGAACTGGTGACTTTATTTGAGTTAGATCTTGTTTGTTAGTGCTTTTTAACATCCATATCAGTAAAATGAGTAGCTAAGAATCCACAAGGTAGTTTTGCCCTTTATTAGTATAAAATAAATCTTCACTATTAAACTAAGGCCAAAAATAGCAAAAAAAAAATTGGATTAATTACATCATAAGACAGGGCCCATAGTGTCTACTTGAATCACCAATCCCTAGTGGTAGTCACCTCCAGGCTTAGACATGCCATATGTGTGTGGCTCTCATGTTCTGTTATCGTTTTATTCCTTTCCCTTCCAAAGCCAAACTAATCCTGAAGCAGACTTTCCTTCTACAGCCTTTGCCTTAGCGGGCAGCTGTGATGCCCTGTAAATGGTCCCTGCAGAGCAATCTAGTGTTTCTTCCTTTCATCCACTGTGTTGACTCCTGATTGGCCAGCACCAAGAGTCCTACCTGGTGCAGATTCCAACTCTTTCTACCACAGTGAAGATACTCAGTCCACAGCTGGGAATTTGATTGGAATGGAGAGTGTGAATGAAGTCTTAATCAGAACAATAGAGTTGAAACAGGAGCTTTGCAGTCTTTTTTTGCTCCCTCTTTCCCATTTAGCCACTCAACAGCCTACTTATCTGCCTCACATGTATTCAACACTAATGTGGAAAACTTCACTTAATTCTAAGATGTCATGGATTATGTACTACCTTATCAATTTAATTATAGCTTAGAAGGGAGGAATAGGGAAAAGCACTCACTGCAGAATAAACATCATTTTTTTTAAAAAATGGAGCAATAATAGTATTCATCTACCTGTACAAAGACTAACAGCACTCCTGTTTAGTATGACTTGCAGAGTTGCCTCTAAACCTTCTTTACAGTGCAGCTGAAAATCCTTATGTATGGATCATTTTTATCTACCAACTAGTGTGCACAGTATCATAGTGATGGTAATCTCTTTCTCCTAATATGTCTGTCAACCCTACATTGCCATATTTCAAGTTGAGATGGTAATTTTCAGTCAACCAAAAAAAAAATGGGTTCTTCCAGTTTGAAATCGCTTTAACTAGATTATACCTTATTGGAAGTAAAAGAGCTCCATTTGCAAGTCAGCCAAAGTCTTTTGACAGGTAGATGCTTTGCTCCCAAGAGTTAGTCCTTCAGGATGCATGAATTGGTCTCGCTAACCTCTCCTAGGGCTGCAAATACCATTATCCCCAGAAGTGTGACAGGTTCTTCTGACTCTAATCGTAGTGCCTCCTGTCTGAGAGACAGTCTTTGACATACAGAATAACTTTCATTTCAATACAACTTTGTAGCATGTCTAATCTTTCTGAAGACATTCTAAGTGATGAAGATCCAGATTTAAGTCACATATCAACTATGAGTGGTAAAATTCAAAGTAATCTAATTCAGAAAAAAATAGCAGAAACATAGGTAGATGGATGAGTGTCCATATGCAAAGCTAATTTAGGTTCACAGTCCCCTCTTCCTAATAATTGCATTTTTTAAGAGAAAAATTAACCCTTTCTAATTTTAGATACTTTGACATGTAAACAATAAATGTATCTTTGTGCTAAAGGAAGGTTTAAAAATCCTCAAAGAAGGGCTAGAGATTTAGTTCAGTAGTTCTAGCATCTGCCTAGCAAATTCAAGGTCCCTAGTTAGATCCCCGGTAACCACATACAACAATACGGGGTATGGTGACTCACACCCACGAGCAATTAGTACCACATGCTGCAGTGCCAGGCATGGTGGCTCACGCTTATAATCTGAGTACTCGGGAGGCAGAGGCAGGAGGATTGCTGAGTTTGAAGCTTGCCTGGGCTGCATAGTGAGCTCAGGGCCAGCCTGAACTACAAAGTGAGAACCTATCTCAAAACAAACAAACAAACAAATCCTCAAGTCGAAACCACAATGGGTGCTTTGTGTAAAAAGAGCCATATTGTTATTCTTTCCTGCATCCATACCCTTTGCCATATGACCTAGCAGTCCTAACCAACTCCACAGCATTCCTCACTCCTTCCTTCCTCACTCCTTGACTTAACATTGTCCTGTGCATGGCTTCACTTATGGGGATATTCATAGACACGATTTAGTCAAGGACTTGGAAGCACTTACCTGGTTGGATTTGTCCTCCTGTACCATTGCCATTGCCACGAGAAGAAAATGCTTGAAGGATGACAGGCACTAATGAAAAGTCCTGCTGCAATCTACACACACCACCCAAGCCTGCATGAGCCATGTTATCCAATGCTGGGGCTCATTGCTCTTCCTAAAAGCTCTGTTACTCTCACTTTAGGTCCACTGAGTAGGTTACACATGTATTCATCCAATTCGGCTCACAGCCTGAGGTCAGTCTTTATACACTGGGCTTTCTGATAGACAAAGAATATTGCATGTCTAGAAAATGTCCAGCAAATCCTCTTCACTCCCAAGTAGTTGTTAGCCTTTAAAATAAATTTCCCAGTTTCCATAGGAGCAAGTCCAGGGTATTATTATGAGTATATAATCACTCAGTTCTGTTTAAAAAAAATATCTGAGTGTCACTTATCAGGGGACCTTGCGTGTACCTTATCACTATTCTAGACCCTCATTTCCCTACGTTTAAAATAAACACAATCTCACCTAAGCTGAAGATGTTAAGGACTGAATAGTCCAGGTGATTTTTTGGCCTTTCTTCAAATAGAGAGTAAAATGTGTCCTATTTTTATCATCTGATTATTTCTTTACAACAACTCCGAGACAGAAATACTATTATTTCCACTTTATGAAGTAAGGAACTCAGAATAAAATGTTTAAAGTTTATTTGCAGGACATTCGGGAACTGTAGAATGTGTGGAAATCAGGAGCCAGTGGAAGGTAACTATAGAAGTGTGCAGTAAGAGACACTGGTAGGGCCTGGGAAGGTAACTCCACAGCAGAATGCGTGTGTGAATACAAAGACGCTGCATTCGATCCCTCGCACCCACCTGCCCTCCTCCCCCTCCCAAAAGAGAGAACTATGGTGGAAACTATGGAAGCAGACAAAAGAGAACAGGTTTTAAAGACACTGGAATAGAAAACTGCCTGGAGTTGATGACTATTTGACAAGAAAGTGATGGGAAGTGCAGTGGAGGGGATTAAACCCTGTCTGTTTATCACATGCTCAAATGGAGATGCTTAAAGGCCAGAAGTTCAACCTTGAGAAAGCTATCTGGATAGAGTTATAAAGTTGCCAATTATCCTTATTTAATTTCAGATACTTAGAAGTCCTCCACGAACTCTACATTACTTGCGTGTACTTCAACAAAACACTTAATCCGCCTGAACACCAATTTTCTCATCATTTAAATGAGAAACAGAAGGTGACTAAACGTGTCAAATGAATTCTGATAAAAATCCAATTACCTAATGGGTGTGGAAGTAATTTGTAAACTTCCAGACCACTAAAATTATAAAATTATTAGCATCACTCTCATTCATATCTCATTGGAGAAGACCTTCTCCTTGTACGTTCAAGTCTCAGTACCTCACTAAAAGTTGCACAAAACTTTAAAAAATCTCTTCATCCCACACGTGGTGGCTCACACCTGTAATCCCAGTACTTGGGAGGCAGAGACAGGAGGATTGCTGAGTCCGAGGCTTGCCTGGGCTACATAGTGAGCCCAGGGACAGCCTGAACTACAAAACAAGACTCTGTCTCAAAAAAAAAAAAAAAAAAAAAAAAAACCACTTCATTTACTCTTTTTTTTTTTTTTTTTTCCACAGCCAAACCAGGACAAAGTAGGTAAAGGTCAATAAAATTAAGTGAGTAAGCAATAATATTGTCTAAGTGAAATCAGTCATTGGAGGGAGGCACACTCACACAGCTTTTATTTATAAAATGACTCTGTTTTCAAATTCATATGAGAAAAACACCATCTGGTTTTCTCTATCAATAAAAAGTATCGCTGTTGAACAGAACATATTCATTCTTGGATATCTTCATTGTAAAAAAAACATTTTCAGGTAGCCTGAGAAGCTGCTGAGCTTCTGGGATTATTTTTTAATCCTGTTAACTAAGATACATGCCAAAATGGAAGCTTTTCACTTATGCAATGGCTATTCCAAAGCCCTTCTTTCTAACACTAACGAGAGAGCAGTATCAGTTTTATATGTTTGCAACTCCTGTCTTGGAACAACTGACACATATGTTCAACATGAAAAGATCTTTTTGAGTTTTCTATAATTGAGGTCAAATGTTGCACACATTGAGAAGTATGGTATTAGATCATTACAATGCAAGGTCAAAAGAAAGGCGTATCTGGTCACTTATCCATCTTAGCCTGCATTTATCACTTACTATTTCTGTCGATCCTAAACCTCACTGGGACCCAAAAGTGCACATTCTATATCCACAGTCCAGCTCTTTTTCACTATTTACACCACAATCCTATGACACATGTAGAGATTCAAAGAGCTTGAAAATTTAGACTCATTTGTGAATTTACTTCATTTCTTCTACATACATGCATGGGTTCCCTTTCTGTTCTAAGCTCTAAAGAAATGCCCATGACGATCAAAGTCTCAGCTAATAGGGATGCTAAATAAACAAATACAGAAACATAAAGGATGGCTAGAGACTAGTGAACGAGGCTTTGCAATACTTTTGCAACTCGGGCCAAGTAGTCATGGGAAATGACTGACTGACGGTGTGGCAGGAGAGAAGAATGGACTTAGCAGGAACATGAGATGGAGCCAGGGTGGTGATGCACACTGGTCATCTCAGTGCTCTGGGAAGCTGTGGCAGGGTGCTGCAAACTTCAGCCCTGGGTGGGCAGCTTAGCAGTTGAGTGAGACCCTGTCTCAAAATAAAGTCGAAGGGGTGCTGGTGATGTTCACAGTGAGGGTCTTGTGGTTAATCTCTAGTAACATTAAAAAAAAAAGAAGAGGGATCTGCACTGAAATGCTAGGCAATCCCTCAGTAGTTTCGTGGTCTTGACTACAATTACTCTGGATGCGGTCTGATTCATTTAGAAAATTCCACCATCACCGTTCCTTTCATAGCATCATCCTCATTCTTGCCGCTGTCATCATCACCATCATCATCATCATTCGACTTATTGGTGCCTCATGGGAATTTCAAAAATTCAGTATGTGAATATGTACAGCATGAGAACCTTCTCACTCCGATACACTAAGGCTGCTACCACTCTCTCCTTCACTTAAAAAAAATGTCACGCCTTTCAAATTATTTTTGCATTTTAGGTTATTAGCACATATGTGCAGTACATAATGTTTACATTCCTTGTGTGGAGTTGCTCATGTTATATACATAACACTCGTATTCCTTTATCCCTCCCTTCCCCCCACACTCATCTCTTGATCCAATTTTTTTCTACACGTGTGCAAATGTTTACACAATGCTTACACTCCCTGGGTGGAGCTGGCACATGGACATAAACTACATAACTGATCTCAGTTGCTCTTTTCATCCTCTGTCTCTTCCCTTTTCCCCCTGATGGTTGTGGGTTCAGAGGCGTGGTTGGAAGGAGTCTTTCTACTTGTCTTCAAGAGAGAAGGGAAGTGTACAGAAATAGGCGTAGACCATAAAACCCCTGTTGCCACATTTCCCTTTAGACATTCTGACAGGGTGGCCACTGCCTCTCATGAGAAATATGCTCATCAGGCCGGTCCCACTGCAAAGAGTTGCAAAGCACCAGCAGAAATTCAGATGGTGCACTGGGCATTGTTGGGACATTCTCTAGGAAGAGAAGAGGTATCTGGGGGCATTTTTGTGAATACTCTTATTGTTTCCTTTCTTTCTTTTCCCTGAAATAAAATGAAAAATTCGCTTTAAAAAAGGAAGCAACGCATAAAAAAATCTTTTTGTTCTGTTGTGTAAGATCCACGATCAGACTGAGAGCTGCTCCTGGCTCCAGGCACCTTCGATAGTGAGCTGTCTCTATAGATCTGTCAGTCAGTGTCGCTGGGCCGGGTGTCAGCTGTAGCGGGGGCAGATCTGAGTTCCGCCTGCCATGAGTTGAAATAACCTTTATTATCTGAGCTGTCCAGCTGGTGAGTGTGTTGTGCATTGTGTGTGTGTTTTCCTCTCCGTCTCCCCAGTCCATTTCCAATAGTGAAGGTGATGTAGGAACTGATAATGGAATGACCTTGAGGCCAAAAAAAACGCAGAGTGAGTAACGTTCAATAAAATGGACTATGACAGGTATTTCATAAAAGAGGTTGGTGAACAGATGACTTTTTACAAAGAAAACAAACTAACATTGCTTTGTTGTTCAGGTGCCAAAGTGATTTGCTTCTCTCTGCTCTAGTAGCTTCTGATTGACTTTTTCTCCTGTGAAAGATGAGGAAAAGTAGAGAAAAAAAATATGGTGTTCTGTGATCTATTCAGTGACACAGCTGACCACTGGTTGTTATTTGTTTTGTTTTTCTACTTCTGTTAACACTAATGTAAAAGGTTCCATTTGCTTAAGGTTTAGAAATAATAACTATCACTGTGAGTTAATATTTATTAAGGGCTTATAATTATATTACTTCTATGCACATACCACCTCATTTAAAAACTAATTTTGAGGCGAAAGTAAGACAGAAGAAGTTTAAGTAACCTGACAAATCTAGGGAAAAATGTTGGGAAACAAACTAGAGTCTCTAAAACTTAAAAAATGTGATTTTTAATTTGTCAGTTCTTTTTGCCACCTGTGGTGTACACACTTATAATCTCAACACTCTGGGAAGCTGAGGCAGAAGAATTGTAAATCAGAGCTTGAGCTCCTTAGGGAGATTTGCCTCAAAATAAAATAAAATTGAAAAGGAATATAGTTTGGTGCGAAGGCTTGGGGTTCAACTTCAGGTACCCTTAAGAATAACAATATTATTGATTTGAAATTGTAACTGTGCTTTCTGTTGGTATTGTGCAAGGTATTAGGCAGAATACAATATTGAACAACAGAGAACATAAACTCTTGGAGGGAAAATAGACCATAAAAATACCAGTGAATTTATCACCAATATACGTGCATCAAAATAGTACATTGTGGAGTACATAGAATGGAGACTAGCACATATTGGAGAACATTTGTAATATAAGGAGGATTGTTCATATGTAGATAAAACCAACTAGAGTTTTGGGGAAGGCAAACCCAAAATATCTCTATTTTCTGAATTTTATTGAGAAAGTAAATTCCAAATTTTTTTGTGAAATTTTCAAGTTACCTGCTAATGTTTTATACATATAGAGACATTATATAATGATGGACAGATATGCAAAGCTGTAAGCATCAAGCTAAATGTGTCTGGAGAAAGACTAAGCAATTGTCTATCTATAAAGTATCTGTGGAAAAGATGACAAGCTTGAAAATGGGTTTATCTAGACTTTATTCTCACATGACTGCTTATTAACTGTAGGAAACTGAAAAAAAACTGCTTAATATTGTCAAATACCAGTTTCCTTATCCATAACATACAGATTTACTAAACTCATGAAATTTATGTAGAATTATAACTAGGTAAAATATATAAATCTGTGTTCCAAATTTAGTTCAAAATTGGCTTTATTATTTTCCCGTACTCATTCTTTAACTCAGAGAAAGATGGGTCTTTGAAAGAAAAGTGATACTTGATTGGAAGTGTTAGAATGGCCCTCAGAGAAAGCAAGGCATAATGCAGACCTCAAAGGAGCAATATTTCATGAATACTTTAGGAAATGGAGAGAAAGGAATCCCTATGGAGATAACACTACAAACAATCTGTAAGTGCTGGGAGTAGGTAGTGAACTTATATCTTTTCTTTGAATGATATATAGTTCAGTGTAAGCTCTTGGTGGGAGATGGATTTGAAACACATATTACAGTTACCTTAGGGAAGACCTTGGGATAAAATGTAATCATAATTGAGAATTCCAAGAAGAACCATTACTTTTTTTAAAAATTCTAATATTATGGTATGATATGACCAAGTTAACTTTGGGAACATTAATCTTGCAGCAACAAAATAGTGCATGTGAAGCAGAGACTGGTGGTAGAAAGAGCAGGATATATCCTGAGAACCAGTCTGAGGGGAGACAAACAAGAAAACTAGACAGACTAATCCTGAGATGTTCGAGAGGGTCGAGAGACAGGTTCTGGGAACCAGTTTTGTTGATCGTTGGACTAGCTCATCGGAGGAGAGAAAAACAGAAAATGACTAAATTTGACTTCAGACCAAGAAAGACCAAGAAATGCAGGAGCTCTGGTATTCAGGAAGACTCCATGCCCATTTACCATTTGCTGCCTACAGACCTGAAGTAAGTCACTCTGCAATTTGAGTACTAGTTTCCTCCTGGGTCAAACAAAAATAAAACTACCTAGATCCAATGGTATTGTAAACATAAATGAAGTAGTGCATTTATCTAAGGAAGCCCTGATGTAGGATAGCTTCCGAATAAACATTTATTATCAGTTTTGTCTTCATAT
Source organism: Thryonomys swinderianus (assembly GCA_004025085.1). Lineage (NCBI taxonomy): Eukaryota > Metazoa > Chordata > Mammalia > Rodentia > Thryonomyidae > Thryonomys > Thryonomys swinderianus. Next base: position 12,661 of record PVIC010011007.1, read on the forward strand.
CTTACAGGATGCTCACTGCAGAGGGATATATTCTTCCTTTACCCTCTTTGCCTCCACAGGGGACAACAGACACTGAACATCCAGTTGAGCTCCCAGTGCTGGTCTCCAACCCAGCAGAGGGCAACAGGGAGTCAAGGCTGAGTTCATACTGAATTACCTTCTCCCCAAGGAATTTCTCAAGGAGAATCTTTGCTTATGTTAAGCTGATTTTACCTTCAAAGGTGCTCAGGACAATTGTATATTTAATAAATAATAAGTTGATAAAAAGTCATGCTTTATTAAGGTTCCTGAGAATGTCAATGGAAAGCGTATAATTGTTCAAGAAGCCAGGGGCCTTGAACAAAAATTATACATTGAGAGATTCCTGTACTATGAATACCACTCAAACAGGAAGTATAGCTTATTGAGCAGCTGATACCTCAGGATCTTATACTTTGATTATAGGAATCTGATTCTAACCTGCTTTATACATAGATGTGGTTCAAATCCTTTCATAAGAAATTTGAAAACAGTTATTTTATATCAGGACAATGTAATGAATCTCCAAAATCCTGATAATAATAATATCCCATGCATTGTAAAGTAATTCAGCAGTATATTAGCACTTGAAAATAAAAAAAACTGCCAATGAAGAGACATGATTTATATTTTCACTTTCTCTAAAAATGTAATCAGTTGATTCTCTCACCACAGTATCCAAAGGAAATGTTAGTCAGACTCATGACATTTACTGACCTGATTCTAAAAGTTTCTGATCACTTTCCGGACCCTGTATTACCTTAACTGGCTACCTTTTACCCAGACATATAAGTTAGTTGCAAAAACAATTCTAAAACTTTTCTTTCTCTAGTTTGTCACACGTAAAGTCCTCAAGGATTGCACTTCTATATAGGCAGCCATTGTGGTTCACCTGTTTCCCCTTTCTGTGCAGTGCTAAAGCTCATGGAGGACAGAGTTGAGCACTTGCTCCACAAAAGCAGCCACTGCTTCTTCATGGAATAGATCAGTCTCTTTGTTTTTGTTTTTTTTTGTTGTTGTTGTTGTTTTTGAGACAGGGTCTCCCTTTGTAGTTCGGGATGGCTCTGAGCTCACTGTGTAGCCTAGGCAAGCTTCGAACTCAGCAATCCTCCTGTCTCTGCCTCCCGAGTGCTGGGATGACAGGCGTGAGCCACCACGCCCGGCGCTTAGATCAGGCTCTTTGTAGAGGACTGGTTGATAGGAGAAATGTTTGCATTTAAAAAATGAGTCCTCCGCTGAGTGCTGCCTACAAAAGACATTCCCACTGTGAGTAGGTGAATGCCTCTCAGATTCATTCTGACTGAGTTAATCCAGCATTCTGCCTCAAATATGCACACAGGGGTCAACTTCTTGACCACTTAGGTATGGGCTTCACTGTGATTCTGTATAGAAGATGGAATAGTTCCTGTCTCAAAAGAAGCAAGCACACAGAAAGTAACCTTGGGGAGCACATTCAGTTGCCCAGTATCTGCCATGGATTCTGGCATGGAGCTGCTCTCATCTCTTCTCCTGTTTGCCATTAAGACCAGACATGAAAAGAACAGTCCCAGGAAAGGGTTTTCGTCTGATCAGACTCCTCTTGGAGGGCTGCTCTTCACATCTGTTCCTCTGGCTTGAGTCATTGGCAATGGTCAAAGGGTGGAAGATCCACTCTTCTACCCCAGGAGCCAGCAGAACATGAACAAGCAGCCATCCAACAGCACAGGGCCAATGGGCAGGTGGCTTTTCATCTCTGCTACAGGGTAAAAGTAATATATGGCAGGTGACCTATACTAGAACACTGCTAACCAGAGGTTTTCTTTAAAGAAATGTCTTGAGGGCTGAGGATTTAGCTCAAGTGATATCGTGCCTACCTTGGAAGCAGAAGGGCCTGAGTTCAATTTCTAATACTGCCAAAAAAAAAAAAAAAAAGTAAAGAAATGTCTTGGACTTTTGAAGTGAGTTGTAGGGCAGCCTACATGAATGAAGAATCTCAAGTTTATGAGCATGTAAATTTATAATACAAATAATTGAAGTTAATGGTTTTAGGTACTTAACATGCAGCTAAGCACATTGGCTATGTTACCCTATTTAAGCCTTTCATTCATCATATTCAGAATTTTCAGGTGCCACAATAAACATAGAGAGATTAAAATTCCCAGAATTCATCTTTAGGTGATGTGTTTATTTTAAAAACTTCCAACATTATACTATAGGCCAAAAAAGTTGTGAAGTCTTTCAGGTACCACATGCGATAGACACAGAACATGCTGATGGGTCCATTTGCTGATGAAGAAACTGTGGTTCACAATAGGTGAAAAAGTATTCTAGATTCTACTGCTAGGAAGTTGTGGAGCTAATCGAGACTCTGCCTTCTGATTCTAGTGCATTTGTCTTCCAGAACAGTTACTGGAAATTTCAAACCTTTTTCTAATGTGAAAAAGAAAAATAAAGGTCTAAGATCAGACAGATGCAAAAAAGGAAGTGAGTTACTTTGGAGTGGATCACTTTGTCCTTTCTGAACCTGAATGTCTCTATGTGAATAAACAAATAAGTAAAATGGGTGGGAGTACTTAAAAAATCACCATGAAGATGAATGTTTTATCAAAGTTTCTATCTGGTACATTTCTACCGTGTAATAAGTCTTCACAAAATAGTATCATCCATGATTAAAGTGAAAAAGAAAGCTAAAGAAGCCACAAATAATATGTTAATTGATCTTTTATTTGAGAATATTCTGACTGATTAATAGGTACACTGATAATGGGATGTTTTTGCTATAAATCCATTCCACCCCTTTCAAACCCCATATCTTAGCTGTGAAAAAACAAAGCAACATTTCTCAGTACCTCACTGTTTCACAAGAGGATTGCAACTTGGCACTCAGGCAGATGTGTTTTATTACACAGTGCTCAGTACTCCATGGGTTACTCGAGGCTGAGTACAGCAGACACGTGCCACTCTAAGTATTTTAACCAGGAATAGATTTACTAAAAAGCAATCAGAAGCTTGAAGTTGATAACAGAAATGGAACCTAACCTTAGTGTCCAGGAAAGACCCCCAGATGATGCAAGGCTTCCAAAGAGAAGCCACCACCCTGGGCGACTTCTGAATCTGGGCCTGATCCCAAGCCTACCATGTTACTTCCCTCCTTGCAGGCACCAGACTGTCAACAATCCCTGATCAGTAGACCAGCAAATCAGGAATCAAGTCAGGAAGACTCTACTATCGTGCTGCCTTTGATTCTCAGCCTCAGGAAGCTGGGCATGGGACCCTTCTGCAGGGAATCCGTGTTCCTCCCCTCCCCGCACAAGAAAGCCAAAAGCACGAAGACACATGCCTTCCGTCATAACTCTGCTTTCCAATTTCAGACAAAGGCATTTGGATAAAACCTACTTTATAAACAGAACTCCAGCACTAAAGTTTTCTAAGGAATATAGATTTGGACTATGCTTTAAGACTTTCCCAAGTAAAAGAATTTCAGAAGATTGACTGCCTATCTGCTCACTGGGTGAACAGCTTTCTGCTGTACCTCAGGCCTACAGTGTTTAGGGTTCGAGAAGGCAGGTGCCACCACATGACCTGTGGAAAGTCGTCTGATACAACTGAATTGCACATTCCCTATTACCAATGTGAAGTCAGAACCTCAACTTGTCGTTGTGATGATGACATGAGATTATGCATAAATTCTAACTCAGCACTTGGCATAGCACATTTCCTCAATAAATGTTTTCATAACAAATATGAAGTTACTCCAAAATTTACCATAGTACAATGCATATAGTAAATACTCAGTAAAAATAAATATGTGTTGCAATTAGGAATTGCATTAATTTGGGGAAATGCTATTTTCCAGAATTTGTTCCAAATGCTTCTTCACCTTATTTATTCTTCTATAGGCGAAGTCCTATAGCAAATGGATTTGGGGAATAAAATTGTATTTTATGTGACGATATTGGAGTCTTGGGTATTTCCTGAATACTGGACACTCCTCAGACGATTTGTGAATGATTCATTCAGGAAATGAGTACAAACTTGCAAATACAGAGCATTCCCACTGGATCCGGGATGCTGCTATTGAACCCCAAAACTTCACTACAGCGAGAAGATTCTCTGGCTTTGTTCTAAGTGGTTCAAGATATGGGGTTTTATGTTCTTTAATCTAATTGAATGTTTACTTTGAGACTCTTGAATAGTAGCAAACAGTAGAGAGAAGGGACAATTTTCTAATAGTAGGTAAATTTAAATGTTAAAAATAACCTCCACTATGTCTATCTATCCACAGATTTCTTGCTCTGTAAACTGATACATTAGTTAAGCCATTTACAGATTTATGTTTCACATGCTAGAACTGTGATGAGTGGATCTAACATTGAACTTACAGGGTCACTGTGAGAATTATAGTCATTGAATTCTAATGTAGCTTTTTAGCATAGGAATATGAAAAAGAATTCTAAGTCCAGGGCTCTAAACCCAGATGGCTAGTTAATACACAGCCCAGGCATGTGTTTAGCCACTGTAGTGAAATGATAACACAGAGTCAGCTCAGCAAGAACTATGAAACAGGGCTGAGAGATCAATATTTTGTTGTCATATGGACTTGAGTTCATTTCTGCTTTAGCAAATATGTTACCAATTTATTAGTAGATTCTTTTTTAAAAACTTACTATTTTTCTGTATGATTGAATCACAAGAATCTTTATATATTTATTATATACAATTTGATGAATTTGGAGAAAAGCTTGCACCTGTGGAGACACTACCACAATCTGCACAGTGAACAAATCCATCGCCTCAAAAAATTGCCGTCAGTATTCATTATTTGTATGTGTGTGAATGTATCACGGGCCTGTGTGCTTGGGTGTGTGTGTATGGGTGATAGGAATATGTGTAGGGTTTACCATCTCAGAAAAAATAATTAGATGTACAACAAAATATTGTTAACTACAACCATTATGTTGTACAAGCAATTTCTAGGACTTATCTTGTATGACTGAAACTTTATACACTTATACAAGCACCACACCATTTTTCCCCTTCCCTAGTCCCTTTGAACCAGTATTTTACTCTGTCAGTCTGTCTAGTAGTGACTCCTCAGACAAATGGAATCATGTAGCATTGTTTTCATGTATCTGAACTATTTCTTTGCATGATATTGCCCAGGTTCCTTTATATTTGCACTAGCAAATGTGACAACTTCCTTATTTTTCAGACTGAATAGTATTATTTTGTATATCTAGAAGATGTTATTTCCTCATTGGTTGATGAACACCTTCTGAATCCTGCTATAAAGAATATGAAAATTCAGGCTGAAGATTTAGCTCAGTGATTCCCACACCTGCCTAGTAAATGGAGGGTCCTTGGTTCAGTCCCCAGTGCTACATACAACAATACTGGGTGTGGCGATTCACACCCACCAGGAATTAGTACCACATACCATAGTGTTGGGTGTGGTGGCTCATGGTTGTAATCCCAGCATTCAGGAGGCAGAGGCAGGAGAATTGCTGAGTTCAAGACATGCCTAGGCTACATAGTGAGCTCAGGGCCAGTCTGAACTACAAAGTGAGACCCTGTCTCAGAAAACTAAAAAAAAAAAAAAAAAAAAAAAAAAAAAAAAAAAAAAAAAAAAAAAAAAAAGGAAATCCAGATCCTGTCTCTTTGAGATTCTCATTTCATTCTTTTTTTAATCCAAATGTGAAATTACTCTAATAATATTTGATAATAAATAATATAATTACAGTTTAAAATTTTAAGAAACTACTTGTTGGTGGCCCAAGTAACATTCATTTATTAACCATTATGACACAGTTTAATTCTCATTTTTTCCATTCCCCTACCCACCCCGTAACAGCCACCCCCTAAATACATGTTTTGTTTCCTTTTATTACCATGACATTTTTTCTTTGCCCTTCATTACTCACCTTTCCACTACATTCCCCAATTAACATTCTTAAAAACAGTACTCCCAGGTTCTCATTTGTCTGCCTCCTGACTGAATTTTTCAATTTTATTTTTGCTTTATTTCTCATGTTTTCTGATGATTGCCATAAGAAGAGTTGTGAAAATACATCTTACTGTGGATTTGACTTGCAGCCCCGGAAGAATAGTGGTATCAACATCATTCCATATCCCTGTTAACTCTTTGCATAACTTCTGTGAGAAAATTTCTATTTAAATGCTATATTATTTTCTAATCATTTAGTTTTGGGTGAGCTTTATTTTATGTATGTATGTATGTATGTATGTATGTATGTATGTATGTATTTATGGCTCCTTAAAAGTTGTGTATTTTTGCTTTTGTTGCCTGTGGTCTGGTGTCATAGACAATAATTCATTGTCAGACCAGTATGATGATGCTTTTTCTCTCATGTCTTCCAGCAGGAGCTGTTTATTTTAGTTCTAACATTTAAGTCATTAACTCATTTTTTTTCTTAATGGTACAAGAAGTGGATCCAACTTAGTTATTTGCATGTGAAAACTCAATTTTTCTATTAGCATTTACTTTCTACCAGCACTGTGTATGTATTCTTGCCATTTGGAAACATCAGTTGCTTATATAAACATACATTTATTTATTGTATTTATCTTATTGTTTTATAATTGATTTTATTGGCACATTTTATACATACATTATGATCACATTCAACATTGAGGGTTTGTGCCACTGCATGACACGTCTTCATTCTCATTTTTTTCCATCCCCTGCCTTCCCTACTACTCCCAAGCCCTATATACATAAGCTTTATTTCCTCTTTTGCCATCAAATTTTTTTCTTTCCCTTTTTTACTTTCCCCTACCTGCTCTTTCTGTTTTCCTTTTGAACATTTTCTTCCTGTTTCACAAAACCTATCATATATTTTGCATTCATATAGACCTTCAGTTTCTCATACTAAAGAAAATATACAGTATTTACACATATGTGTCCTATTTCACTTATGGACATGTCCTCAAAGTACATCTATTTTAATACAAATGACTCAAATTTATAATTCTTTATGGCTGAGTAGTACTCCATTTTATTAAACACACGCATACCTCTTCTTTATCTATTCTCTCATTGATGGGCTTTTGGGCTATTAGAAAACGAGCTGCTATAAACATGGGTACACATATGTTGCTGTGATATGATTCTTTTAATTTATTCATGTATATACCTAGCAGGGGAATAGCAGGGTCAAATGGAACCTCTCAGCCTAGTTTTTGAGAAATCTCCATACTGATCTCCACAGTGGTTGCACTAGTCTACATTCCCACCAACAGTGGAGAAGGTTCCTTTCTACCCACAGCCCCACCAGATTTGTTGTTGGTTGATTCTGAGATAGCTGCCATACTTTTTGGAGTGAGATGAAATCTCACTGTTTTCATCTGGATCTCTCGAATGACCAGTGGTGCTGAACATTTCTTGATATGTTTCATACCTGGCTTTACTTCTTCCTCTGAAAATTGTTCATTTCAGATGCCCATTTTTGAATTGGGTCTTTAAACTTGAGGGGGGGGGTCTTTGTAATCATTTTTTGCTGCTCTGTGTGCCATGTTTATACCAGTACAATCCATTATTTGATTTTTCCGGCTTTACTGAAACATAATTAATACAATCCTATACATTTAAGGAATACACCATAATATTTTGAAATATATTATAAAATGATTACCACAATCAAACTAGTTAATATCTTCATATTTTCACAAAGTTGTCATTTGGGTATGTGTATCTGATAGTGAGAGCATCTAAGATCTACTTTTGTGGTAAATTTCCAGTATGCAATTACAGTATCACTAACTATAGTCATGATATAATACACTAGATCTTCAGAACATATTGACTGTTCATAATTTAAGTTTTTTTACTCTTTGACCAATATTTGCCCACCTTAACCCTTGATCTCTGGCAAATATAATTTTGCTCTCTGTTTGTATAAGATAATTTTGTTTCTTTTCTTACATTTTACATTTAAATAAGATCATGCAGTGAGTGTTAGTTTCTGCACCTGGATTATTTCACTTAACATAGTGTCCTCAGTGTTTATTCATGTTGCCAAAAGCATCAGAATTTTCTCCTTTTTTAAAGGCCAAATTATATTCTATTTCGTATATATTAACCACCTTTCCTTTTTGTATTTATCTTTCAGTGGACAAAAGTTGTTCTCATATCTGGTCAATTGTAAAAAAACATCACAATTAAAAATGAGAGTAAAGGTACACTTCAGTTTTTGTCTGTGTTTCCCTAAGTAGGTGTTGTGCCACTGAGTATGTGAGTGTATGCGATACAAGGGTTGAATTCAGGGCCTTCACACACTGAGCTGCTTCCACAAGCCTTTGTTATTTTTTCTTCCCTTGGTACCAGGGATTGAACTCCTGTCCTTGTGCATCCAAGGTTGGCATGGTACCACTTGAGCTAAATCCCCAGCCCCTATTTTTTTTAAATTTTGACAACAATTCTCCTTAAATGTTAACTTGCTAAATTTTCCAGGCTGTTAAGCATGTGATGGATTATCTTACTTCAGCCTCTCAGAATGCTTGAATTGAGAGCATGTGACCCTGTGCTCAGCTATTTGTGTGTCGTGTTTTGAGAAATGTCTATTTATGTTCATTGCTTATTTTTTTAACTAAGCTATTTGTTTTCTTGCCATCAAGTTGTTTAGGTGTGAGATAAGGGTCTAGTTTCATTATTCTTCATTTCTCCACCACAGTTTATTAAAGAATTCACCCTCTCCCATTTTGCATTTTTATTAATTTTGTCAGAGATTAATAAAACATGGACTCATAAATTTCTAGTCTATTATGTTCCCTTAGACTATATATGCTATTTTTATATAGTTCCATACAACTTGATTAATACAGCATTTTTCTATATTTTAAAGTCAGAGTATTTTTTTTTTTTTGAGACAGGTCTCGTTTTGTAGTTCAGGCTGGCCCTGAGCTCACTATGTAGCCCCAAGCAAGCCTCAAACTCAGAAATCCTCCAGTCTCTGCCTCCCGAGTGCTGGGATTACAGGCGTGAGCCACCACACCCAGCACTGTGGTATGTGGTATTGATTGCTGGTGGGCGTGAGTCACCACGCCCAGCATTGTATGTGGTTACCTGGGATCATCCTCAGGACCTTGTGCTTGAGAGGCAGGCACTGGAACCACTGAGCTAAATCTCTGGCCAAAAGTATGTTTTTGCTAAAGGTCACTTTACTACTCAAAGTCTTCTATGTTTTCATCTGAATTTTCAAATGTCTTGCTTTGTTTCTATGAAAATATCTTTGGAATTCTGATAGGCATTTAATTAATTCTGAGCATTGTTTTGGAGAGTTTGGACATTTCTACAATATCAATTCTTCGAATCCATCAACATTAAATTATCTCCATTTTCCTGAGTCTTCTTTCATTTCTTTCATAAGTGTGTTTTATAGTTTGCTATGTACATGTCTTTAGTTCCCTGGTTAAACTTACTTCTAAGAATGTGTTAATACTACTATAAATGAGATTGTTTTCTTTATTGTTGAACAATTTTTATGTGCAAAAACACATGTTGCTTTTGTATATTAATTCTGTATTGTCCAACTTCACATTTTTGGGTAGTCTTTAGGATTTCTACACAAAGACAAGCACGTTATCTGCAAAAAAGATACAAAGTTAATTTTTTTCCAATTTGGTTGCTTTTTAATTCTTTTTTTTCTTCCTAAATACTCTAGCAAAAATCTGTGATACCATGTTGAATAGTAGTGGTGAGAATGAGTAGCCTTGTCTTGTTATATATATTAAATGGAAAACTTTCACTTTTTTACCATTGAGTATAATGTTGATATAGACTTTTTATATAGTCAACCTTCATTATACTGAGGTATGTCCCTTCAAACCTAAAGTATTGAGTTTTTATTGGCAGAGGGAAAGGAATTTTGAAAAATGCTCTTTATACATTTAATAAAATGTTCCCATGGTTTTATTTATTCTACTAATCTGGTGAGCCATATTGTTTAATTTGCATAGTTAAACCATTTCTGCATCCCATTGCATGATCAGTTTAATGTAATTTTAAGCTTTTTTATTTACTATTTTCTTGAGAATATTTGCATATACATTTTTCAGGAATATTGGCCTGTAGTTTTATTTCATCATGTAATCTTTGTCTAGCTTTAGTCCTAGGGCAATGCTGACCCTTTGAAGTTGAGTTCCAATATTTTTACTACAATTAAGAAGAATTGAAGAAAATTTTGTATATTTTTTTTCTTTAAAATTTGGTAAAATTTACATGAGAAATCATGTAGTCCTGAGATTTAACTCATTGATAGCTTCATTGATGTGTTACTGTTCACTTTCTTCACTTATTCTTCTACTCCAGTTTTCTGTTTTTTTGCTGATCTTGGTAGGCTTCATGATTTTGTGAATTCATTTCTCCCACGTGGTTGTCTGTTTTCCGGAGAAGAATGAGTATTCTGTTGCTATTGCATAGAATGTTTTGTATACATTTGCAAGGTCCATTCGTTCTAAACTTTTTTTTTTTTTGAGACAGGGTCTTGCTTTGTAGTTCAGGCTGGCCCTGAGCTCACTATGGAGTCCAGGCAAGCCTCGAACTCAGCAATCTTCCTGTCTCTGCCTCCCGAGTCCTGGGATTATAGGCGTGAGCCACCACACCCAGCTCGTTCTAAATTTTTGCTCATATCTGCTGTTTTCATATTGATTTTCTGTCCCACTGATCTATTCTATATTAGAATAAGGTTTTAAAATCTCCTACTAGTGTTGTATTTTTGCCTATTTCTCCTACACATGTCAGATCTTACTTTTTATATTTAGTTATTCTTTTTCTCTCTGTCTCTCTCTCTATATATAAATATATATGTTATATATAATATATTATGTATATAATTCTAATAGAATTGCTTTTTATACTTAGGTATTCTATATATATTATATTCTATATATATATATTCTATATATAAAATTGCTTTTTATAATAAGGTATTCTAATATTGCATCTATCTGTGCACTCTTAGAACTCACAGAGCTTCTTTAAAATAGTTATTTTAGATTCTGCCAGATAGTTTATAAATTACTATTTCTCTAGGATGAGTTCCTATAACTTCATTTTGTTCCTTTGATGATGTCTTACCTCCTTGTTTCTTTGTGAGCTTGTGGCCTTGTGTTGGCCTCAGCACACCTGAGGGAGCAATCCCCTCCTCTAGTCTTTGGATATTGCTTTTGGTGAGAAGAACCTTTGATAGTCAACCAGAGAACCTGGATAGGGAGAAGGGCAGGGTGTGAGGATATTCCTGGTAATAGCGCTCAAAGGGGATCTATTGTGTGCATCTGCTGAGGTTCAGGGGTTCGCTGTTAAAGGCTGTATCCTGCTTCTTCAGAGCCCCATGCCCCTTTTCTCTTGGTTACCCACAGATGATGTGCTTTTGGAAATGTGCTAAGTGCTGTGAATGAAGGACAATAGGTGCATCCTCTCAGCTAGGGCTTTGACAGGCTGGGGAAGTCAAATATTGAGGGAGATTGAGTTGGATATTGAAAATCACCCCACCATGGACAACTCAGAGGGCAAGATAACCCATGTGACATTATGCCAATTTCAAGAAAGGTTGATGTATGTTAGGGAAAGTGTTCCTCTTCTATTTTCAGTGTGTCTTCTTGTTAGCATTTTCTACTGAAGTACTGAAACATCTCAGTAAGATGCTACAGCTTTCACAAAGTTATTTTTACCTAAGGTGTTTCTCTTGAAAGATGAGATGTCTTATTCGCCTATCTTGTTTGTTATGCTTTCTGCCTGAGATCATTTCTTATTTCAGTAATCTAATGTTTCATATCACTAATGCTTTCCACAAAATGGGGACACTTGTCTTGTTGGCTGTTATTAGGATTAAAGTGTATAAAATAAATACAATGGTAATGGATATGTAGTTAATAAAATTACTTTTGCTTTTGTCAATAAAATATTACAGTAAGTTTATTAAAATTCCCTTTCCTTTTTTTGTTATGCAATTATATTTATTTAACATTTACTTAGATTCCTAGATAAATGTCAGACAATTTTGCTTCCCAGAGAATCAGAATACATTTTTGTTTGAAAGTATTTAGCCTGGAAATGATGTGGAGAGAATGCCCAAATCAGTTTGACAAGTAATGTCATGAATATAATGATTTAAATTAAAAGTTGAATTGACATTCTATGGAAGTATCACTCATCTGAAAATAGTTTGTTGTTTCATAATGGGAAAGTATCCTCTTTAGTAACATTTAAAAATGCAGTGGGCAGTCTTATTCTGATGTATCATGTCTTCAGTTAAGTCCTCACCTCTTCCTCCAAAGTAATCAATTCGTAGCACGCACAAAGAGTAAGCTGTTCTGATCCTGGCAGACAAAATGCCAAATCTATTCACTGCTTAATGATGACCCTGAGAACTTCCTGAATCATTTGAACTTAGCTTATTTATGAAAGCATTTTAAAGTAAAACCTGGCTTATACATTCTCTGTAAGAATTAAAAATAAGCCCAAATGCTTCTCAAAGTTATGTGAAGAGTTAGAAGTACAGCCTATGTTTGATTCCACACCTCACTACTGACCAAATGATTGAGCTTGAGAAGCTAGTAAACCTCCCTGACACTAGTTTTCTTGTGTTAAAGAAAAGACACATTTTATTTCCCATAGGATAATAATAGGGTCACTTAAAAAGTTAAATGACGTAGTACACACTAAGAATTGATGGCTCTTATACAGTAATTACAAACTATGATAGTATTTGTGTTTGTTGTTATAAAGCATTGTATATGCTCTTAAATGATGTACAAGCTTCATTGTGGACCATTTACGACTACATATTGGCTAGTCTTCCTTTCTCCCATCCTCTCAAAGATGCCCAGACTGGAGAGCAGGTGCTGCATCACATTCATCTTTGTCACTCTGGGTGATCAGGCACAGCTGATAGAAGAGTGATTGGTTTTGAGACAGTTGTAGGAAGGAAGTGGAAGTGGTGGGACGACACAGGCAGTGCACTGCAGCAGGCACTGTCAGCGGTCTAGGATAGGTTGGCCTGTGTTGCGCTGCTATCAGAAGCAGAGGGAATAAACACAGCTCTGTACTGTCTTAAAAATTGTCACAAACTAGTTAGAAACCAGCCAAAGAAAAGAGTTTTCTAGTGGGAGAAATCTCAATTATATTGGGTATTCCTTTTCATATCTGTGATTGGCATCTAGGAGTTCCTGCATGGGACCCCCAGTACTGTGTGTTTCTTCATTGCTATAAAAGTAAAAGAGGTAGGGAATCAAAAGTTATAGCATCTTGGGCCGGTGATTTAGCTCAGTGGTTCCAGTGCCTGCCTCGCAAGCGCAAAGTCCTGAGTTTGATCCCCAGTAACCACATATAATGCTGGGCGTGGAGACTCATGCCCACCAGCAATCAGTACCACATACTACAGTGCTGGGCGTGGTGGCTCACGCCTATAATCCCAGCACTCGGGAGGCAGAGACAGGAGGATTGCTGAGTTTGAGGTTTGCCTGGGCTACATAGTGAGCTCAGGGCCAGCCTGAACTACAAAGCGAGACCCTGTCTCAAAAAAAAAAAAAAAAGTTAGAACATCTTACTGGGTCTAGCCATATACTGTCTGTATAATTTCTGGTAAAATAATGGCCTCGTTTTGGGTTATATCCTCTCTCTGTAAAATAATGTGCAACTCTTCATCTGTAGTATTTATACATTTCATTCATTCCAAATGAAGTCCCTTAAAAATCTCAGTATGTCCTTCATTATGATGGATATTCAGGAAGTAAACGTTAGGTCCCATCTCGTCATTCCTTACATAAAACCCTGCTTAACTGTGTTTTGTGCGCTTGGAATAAAACTCGAGCCTCTTGCTTACCCTACATACTACTACATGATGTAGCCCTAACTTCTACTACGCTTCCTTTGGTTCAGTGTTCTGCTCCGCTCCGCTCTGCCATTTTTCCCTGAGCCTCAGAGCTGAGCCAGATCTTCTCTGCCTGAAGGCTGGATCCCCAGAATGTTTCATTTTATATCTTTGCTCAAATGATACCTCAAAATTTTCTCCTCTAACTGCTTACTCTAAAATTGCTATCATTTCTTCACATTCTTTTGACTCTAAATCCTTTCTGTTCTACATGTACAGTTAAATAAGCAAGCATATGGCAAAGCTGTGTGAAGTTTCTAAGTTGTATAACATTTTAGGAGGGGCCAGGGGGAGGAAATGTTAGAAATCTATCCCTGAACATGTCCTAAAAGGCTGAGTCTAGTAGGGAGCACAGAAAAGGAGAGAGCACTGTGAGTCAGGGATTTCGGCCAACGCTGAAGTGGACAGAACTACTGCAGAGGCAAAGGAGCCACGGAGAGCAATTGAAAGTTTACATAGAGGCCACTGAGAATGATAAATGACACTTGGGGGTTGTGTAGGAAATACTTACATAGGAAAGAACCAGAAGAAAACTTATTTAGTCAGAGAGAAGACCATCAGATTTTCAGAGAAGGAGAGGGATCGGTGGCACTTCTGAACAACGAAGCATACTCATTCTAAGTGGAATATCATACCCTGAGGGAGAACTGGGACAGAAGAACGGATTTAAGATGGTTTGGGGTGCAGGAACAGGGAAGGTCATGGAGTGTCTTTGGGCATTTGCTATTATCACAGAACAGGAATAATCACTGGAAAGGATATAAGAAAGCGGTGTCTTAGTAAGATTTACTTTCTGAGGTAAGATTAATGATGGAATGTTAAATGGGCTAGAAGGGCAGTGTGCCGTTAAAGTTCTGAAAATGTTTCAGTAGTGCAGAAGAACTAAAGTTAAGGCCATGGCTAAGAACATCAGGATGTGTGTGGAGAACTGCAGGTGTGTCTCAGAACAGGGCCCATGGTCTCTGCTTATGACGGTGGCAAAACAACTGAGGTGGGAAACAAATGTGGTACCACCATTTCTGCCTGAAGTGACATGAAGCATTTTCTAATGTACAAAAGAGAAGAAAGGGTGAGTTTGGGAAGGAGGACTTGTTTTTTAACACATGCACACCCATTTGAATCACCAGTGTAGTAGGTACGTGCATGACTGTCCCAGTGGGCAGCTTATATCAGCAGTGATACAAATGGATGTAATCACTTCTGTTGTTAATTTTACCACTGAAATCACTAAGTAGCCACGTGACAAGAGTGTCATGCATGTACATCCAGTAGTGCCAGCTCCTGGCGAGACATAAGAATCACAGCCTTGTCGTGAATGTATTAACACTAGTGTGACACTTTCAAAAGGAGATGGATGAAATGTCACCTGTTTCTCCTATGAGTGATAAGATATTGTATGGCTGCCTTACATTGATGGCTTACATTGAAGATGTAGTTATTTGGTGTCTTAAATAAATCTTGTGCTGTGTATAAATTTGTATTATCAGTGAATAGGGTATTGGACAATTTGCTCATTTGCAAAGGTCTGTAGTAAATATTTAGATTGTTTTTGGAATTTAGAGCAGTATAACTTAAGCATATTCACATATGTGATACCAACTGCTTACTTAACCTTGCTGAGCTTCAGAGAATTAACAGAAAATAAGACGAAATACAGATCCTTGCACTTTGAGGTAAAAGAAATCATTGTAGGCTGTAGTTAGTCATTTACTAGCGTTATACTCAAGAGACGCACTACATGTACACAAAGCATGCTGTTCACCAAAATAGCCTTGAGATCAGGCAGCAGTGTAAGGAGTATCAGTTGTTCAAAGATTCCATTTCACTGTCTCAATATATACATACATATATATATATATATACACACACATATATACATACATATATACACATATATGTATGTATACATATATGTGTACATGTATAGTGTATGTCTACATATATGTATATACATATATCTACATATATGTGTGTATATACATATGTGCACATGTATGTGTGTATATACATATATATGTACATATGTGTGTATGTGTATATACATATATATATATATTCCTCATCATCATCATCCATAACAATTATTGATCAGTTGGGTCAAATGCTACACGTGATCTCAGTAAATTCTCAAAGTAGCCTTATATGTTATATTACACCCATTTTACAGATGAGAAACATGAAACTCTACTGTATAAGGTTGAAAACCTGGCACCTGAGTTTAAAAATAAGTGTATAATTTTTGTATCAAAGTTGTCATCTCCCACATAAATGATAATGTAAAGAAGGCTCTATAGCTAATAATGTGTAGCACTTCACTGACTGCACAGCTTTTTAATATACATATATATGTATATGTATACATATATATATATATACGTATATATGTATATATATACGTATATATATGAAATTTTAATTGTGGGGCCGACTTCTCTAACTTGAAGATGAAGCAGTAGGTACTTCACATGGTTGTGGTGATTATCAAGTGAGTTTCTATACAACAGGGGCTAGAGCACTGGTTTCTATAGGAAGCATCACAGTATATTAGCTAACATCTATCTCCATCATCACCATTGTAAATTTTGTTATGCACTAAGGAAGACAAGCTTAATAACTTACAATCACACAATCAGCACTGATGGTGGATTCAGGATTTGCACTTGTCTTATAGGGTTAGGTGATCTTTCTACATAGCTTCATTTTAAGAATCTGCTCCTGAGTAGCAGTGGTTTACATGGGATGACACTACTAATGATAAACTCCAAGATTACTTTTGATTTTTTTTTTTTTTGGCCATACCGGGAATCAAACTCAAGGCCTTGTGCATCCGAGGTTGGCATGGTACCACTTGAGCTAAATCCCCAGCTCCCTCCAAAATTTGTTATTGTTTTGCTTTACTGATCATTGCTGCCTGATGGAGTCATAAATGGTGTTAAGCATACTGGAACCTGTTTTTACCTTGCTCTGTATACTTCATTAAATAGTGTATATCAAACCAAGTGGTTTAAACATACTTCACAGACTCACATTTAGTAAAAATGTTCATTTATGAGTCTCAGATGTAATTTATTGTGAAAGTTCACAACACTCTGAGCTCTGTGAGAAAGGGCAGGCATCTGTCTGTAATAATATTGTACAGTTGCCATGCATCTGTTAAAGACTAAAAATTTATTAAAGCAAACTATAAATTACAGACAGTCCCTCTGGGTAAAGTCATTCTTCAGTGATAGGAAAGATCACTAGGAGAAGATAGAGAAAAAATGATGACTGACTGAAGAAATGCGAGATCTTTTTGTTCATACGGAATATAGTTTGGGGGTAATTTTATTATTTGGATGATTTATTTAGCTACTAAGAGTTTATTGTATGCCAGTACAGGTTCTGTATAATGGGTATACCAAAGCTCTCAAATCTCCTGTCTTATAAAGTTTACATTATATGGTCATTAAGTACCTTTGTGACTTCACTTTTCAGTAACCTTAAAACAGGAAGAACACAGAGAACTACAGGGGACCTATGGGTAACAGCCAAGATTAAGCATGTGCGACAGTTCCAGATGGAAAGTGTGGCAAAAGTGTAATTGTGTGTTTTCTTATCTATAATATGCAGAGAAACATTTTATCAAACTATCTCACAAGTTAATGATTACTGCAGAATATATACTTAATCATATTGCTCCTTGATTCTTTGTATCTAGTAGTTGGTGCATTGCAAATATTGTTCTGCTACAATGTGTCATTTAAATCTTACAACCTACCTATCAGTATTTGTTAAGCAAACTCCACCTAAGAGAGTGAGTCCCCAAGGTTAGTGAGAGAGGCAGGTTTTTGCACTCAGGACTAATTCAATGTTGTGCTCTTGATCACTACATTAGACTGATTTTAGGGTCAAAGTACTTTACAAGAAGGGATGTGAAGGTAACTGCAGAGAAATAGCACTATAATATTCTGTCTTTGATAAGTTCTTTAAGCTGAAGCTATATGTGGATTGAGAAAGATGAAACAGTCTGCTGAGGAGACCACACTCTAAAATCAGACTCTGCTGCTGGGTAGTAGGAGGCCCAGTATCTAGCTATGATTACAGTCAATTCCCTAGGTAACCTTAGGCATGTTATTTTGTGAAATAAGACCCAACCCCTAAACCCACAAACCTTTACCTCCTTTTTGTAAAATGAAATGTTTGACTGTGAGCACTGACATTCCGAGATTCCATTAAAAAAACAATAATACAGTTTGAAATCGATGATAAAAGATACTTGCTGCAATGGGTTTAACTCTCCCATTCTTTAAATCTCCACTGAAGGATTTTGAGGGAAGATGAAATAGCATTGAGTGACATTTCAACTGAGCAACCCAGGGAAATCCAAGTAGGGCCCACAAACCAAATGTACGTGCAAAAGGCTTATCTAACAAGGTTTTGAGATAGGCCAACACCCATCCCTCAGAGAGTCCTGCTTAGTATTGAACATAGTAGATGCAGTAGGATATTCTGTTTCAGAGCTAAATCCTAGAAGATTTAGTGGAGAGAGATCCAAAGGATTAATCTGTGGAGAGTAAATAAAGGTGAGCTACTTCTCTAGTATTCCTATGGTGTATCAGTCCATGAAGACGAGTCAGATTACAATAAGGCACTGAGATATGAATTCTATTGCTAAGTTAGGCAGCAGAGAGTATTAGTGGAAAAGTAGAACACCTGACAAGCCTGCATCAGATACTAAGAAGTGAACGACTCTAGTCTCCAAGTGCTGATTACCCATCTCTGATCCTCCAGCAGTCAAATCAGGGTTTGAACTCAGGCAATCAGATGCCAGAATGTGCACTCATGTTCAGAACTGTGTATATAAATGAAGCCAGTAGTTGCAAGCCCTTTGAGAGTGTAAGTCAGCCCTGATTCACTTGGGATTTTTTTTCACCTAACTATTTAATTCACATTATGAATCCACACTCTGGCATATACTTATCTTTTCTATAACCCTAATTTCTTTATCTATAAAATGGAATTACTACTGTTACTACTGATACCTCCCTTACCTTGACTTCTGTTTTGAGACAATAGAGTAGACATACTTTACCTGGTTCCTATATGTCTGACTAAAAAACATGGGAATTATATTTAAAGCAACTGAAAAATAATGCTTATGCTTAAGGAGAAGAGGTGGATGTTCTAGAAAGGGTTGGAATTGAAGACACAGTAGCTAATTCCTTGGTTTTTATGTCTGTTTCATGTATCTAAGCCCTGAAACTAATGAAGTTCACAGTTTCAAAATACTAGCAAGTAAGGAGATTAAAAAGCCAACAAAAGTTTGTTTTTGAAAGTAAATGATGAAAATATGTAACCAACAAGATAGAATACTTGAGACCTGCTGGACGTGGTGGCTCACGCCTGTAATCCCAGCACTTGGGAGGCAGAGACAGGAGGATTACTGAGTTTGAGGATTGCCTGGGCTCCATAGTGAGCTCAGAGCCAGCCTGAACACCCTGTCTCAAAAAAAAAAAAAAAAAGAATACTTGAGACCTCACTGCTGTACCTCAACCCAACACCACAGATACACAGTAGCCTCTGTATGTGTCTGCAGTGATAAAAGCCAAGTGGAGAGTCCAGACTTTGAGTTTCCTGAGGCTGAAACAAGACATTCCTTTTGGAATGCTGTAACAGAAGGTCAGACATGGAGCTAGGACCTTCTTCCTATCAAGCAGTAAAAAGCTCCTCACACCTCCACAGGCTGTTGTAATGCCATAGACATGCAGAAGAGAGCCTAGTCCTCCACCCAACTGAGGCATCAAAAGACATCTTTCCCCTCCTTTGCCTGGATAAAGTAGTGTCAGAGGAGCATTAGGACAGAGATGGGACTCTCATCACTGCCCAACTTTTCAGGACACCATGATGATAGAGGCTGATAGATGTTTTGGGCTTCATTTTCTATCCAGCAGTAATGAGGGGTTCCCTCCTCATATCCCTATCTGAGCAATGTTAGAAAAAGCCAGAGACAGCAGAAAATATAATTGGGATTAAAAGTCCATTAAAGTAGTGTATAAGTACCCATGTCTTCATGAAAAGATGCTTGCCATACCAAAAGCTAGGAAGATCTCAAAAATGAATTAAAATTTTAATAAATAGGGGGCTGGAGATTTTAGCTCAGTGGTTTAGCCTGCCTAGAAAGCTCAAGGTCCCTGGTTCAATCCCTGGTAACCACATACAACAATAGTGGGAATAGTGACTCAGGCCCACCAGCAATCAGTACCACATGCTACAGTGCCGGACATGGCAGCTCACACCTGTCATACCAGCTCTTGGGAGGCAGAGGCAGGAGGAATGCTGAGTTTGAGGCTTGCCAGGGCTACATAGTGAGTTTCGGGCCAGCCTGAATTACAAAATGGGACTCTGTCTCAAAAATAATAATAATAAATGCAAATACCTAAGTAATGGGTATGTTAGAGTTATTTGGCAATAACTGTATTGCAGCTGTAATAATATGCTTTAAAAACTATTTAAAACTACACAAAACAAACTTTAAAAACAAAATCTCAGTAAAGAGTAAGAAAATAGAATGGGAAATTAAATAGAAGTCTTGGAAAGATCCAGATAGAAAATTTGAAAATAAAAAATACAATAGCAAATTTTAAAAAAAAATCACTTAATGGATGGTTCAATAGCAACACAGAGAAGACGAGGTGAGATAATCAGTCATCAAGAAGATAGAACAATAGAAATTATGCAAAAAAGACAACAGATAAATTTAATATTCATATATAATATAATTCAATCTCAGGCATATTAGACCTAATAAAAGATCTTTATTAAGTGCTGAAAAAAGAAAAGAAAAAAGAGAAAGTTGTGAAAAAAATACTTGAACAAATTATTGATGAAATATGCCTTAACTTGGCAAGAGACATGAACCTACACATTCAGTAAATGAAACCAAAATAGCGTAAGTCTAAAGAAATATCTGCTATGACTTATCAAAATTAAGTTTCTAAAATAAAAGGAATAATTGTGAAAGTTGCCAGAAAAAAATACGTATAGCAGGGGAGAGTCAAAGGATAGGGGATTTCAAGTAGCACAGGAGAACAGCCCAGCCAGAATTCTGCGTGCTTCTTGACACTTTCCAGGAACGCAAAGCAAACCTACAGAGCCCCAGATGAAGAAATGCAGAGGATTCTTTCAGTTTTTAGTATCACGGTCATGAGAGAGAGTGAGTGAGACAGACAGAGAGAGAGAGAGAGAGAGAGAGAGAGAAACAGAGAGAGAGAGGAGAGAAGGGAAGAGGAGGGAAACAGAGGACTGGACAAGAAAAGCCGGGTGGGAAAATAGAGGTAGATATAAAAACAAAACACTCTGCCAGTGCCATTGTTTTAATGCTCCCTATGAGATATAGAAATCTTGTCTTTTTTTTAAATCTTTTTGCTCTCCTTCATTAATAACTCAACTATTTCTTAACTATTTCTGCTATACATTTAGAACCTCATTAAAGGTGCATCTTTTACTTTCACCTAAATAGTAATGTGAAAAATTCAAGAGGTAAGAAAAAAAAAAAGCCAATTGAGGGCTGGAGGGTTAGCTCAGTGGCTCCAGCGCCTGCCTCGCAAGCTCAAGGTCCTGAGTTCGATTCCCGGTGACCACATACAATGCTGGGCATGGTGACTCACACCCACCGGCAATCAATAGCATATACCACAGTGCCAGGTGTGGTGGCTCATGCCTGTAATCCCAGCACTCGGGAGGCAGAGGCAGAAGGATTGCTGAGTTCCAGGCTTGCCTGGGCTATATAGTGAGTTCAGAGCCAGCCTGAGCTACAAAGCGAGATGCTGTCTCAAAAAAAAAAAAAAAAAAAAAAAAAAAAAAAAAAAAAAAAAAAAAAAAAAAAAAAAAAAAAAAGCCAACTGAATTTGCCTCTGTTTTTGTTTTCAATATTGTTGTTTTCATTCCTCACGTCCTAAAGTTTTATGGTTTAAAAAACTCAGTTTAAGTTCTGTTGTGATACTAAAATTAACTCCAAATGACTCATTGCCTAAATAAGAAAAATAAAACGTGGGGAAGAAAAGCATCAAAATTCTAAAGGGCAGGGATAGTCTAAGTAGATTTTAAATTTCTCACAAAAGCATGAACCAAAAAAAAAAGGCTAAATTATAATTTATAAACATTAACTCCTTATACCTACCACAGGTTCCATTAGGGAGATTAACAGACAAGCTCCACAATAGGTGCTTTCATTTATAAAGTAGTCCATTGTAGAACTAGTACCTGGAGTTTATGTGAAAATTTCTTTAAAAAAAAAAAAAAAACTAAATCAGAAAATAAACAAAGTACTTGAAGTAACATTTAACCAGAGGATACAAGTTAACAATTAGACACGTAAGGTGGTTCAGAATCTTTAATCATTAAGGAAATATAAATTAAAGCATGAACAAATATTACTGTACATCTCTCAGGATAGCTGAAGACTTAAAAATAGTTACAACATCAAGTTAACAAGAGTGTGGAGAAACAATTTACACATTACTGGTGAGTGTGACAAATGTACATTTACTCAGGAAAAGTTTAGCAATTTATTTGTTAAAGGACAAACTAAGCATGTATATATAATATGATACAACAAACCTTCACTTGGACTTTTACCCCAGAGAAATGAAAATGTAGCACTCACACACAAAAAAACCAATCTATCTATGAGCCTTATTTCCAATAGGCAAAAGCTGGGAAGCAGGATATCCTACAGTGGCAGGATAAAGACCCATGGCCATGTCATGAACTGTTATTACACAGGCAATTAATAAGCTTGCAAATCATGAAAGAGACATGCAGCAGCTTAGCTGATACTACTGGATGAAAATAGCCAGCTGCCAATTATTGCTTACTGGATGATTCCAGTTCTATTACATTCTTGAAAGGAAAATAAGAAAATGGAAACCAGTGTGATATTAGTAATTTCCTGTTGTTCAGAAGAAGTTGTTAGAACAAAAGCTAGTAGGATTGTAAAAGTGCAATGTATGGGGCCTTTATAGTAACAGAATGTTCTGCATCTTAACTATATCAGTGTCATCATATTTTCAAGATTATGCCATTGAAGGAAATGGTGAAACTTATGGAGATCTCTTAGAATTTTTTTTTTTTTTGAGACAGCGTCTCGCTTTGTAGTTCAGGCTGGCTCTGAGCTCACTGTGTAGCCCAGGCAAGCCTCGAACTCAGCAATCCTCCTGTCTCTGCCTCCTGAGTGCTGGGATTACAGGCGTGAGCCACCACGCCCGGCACTGTGATATGTGGTATTGCTGGCTGGTGGGCGTGAGTCTCCACGCCCAACATTGTATGTGGTCACCGGGGATCGAACTCAGGACCTTGCGCTTGCGAGGCAGGCGCCGGAACCTCTGAGCTAACCCTCCGGCCCCAGAATTATTTTCTGTTTTGTTTTGTTTTGTTTTGTTTTGTTTTGTTTTGGAGACAGGGTCTCGCTTTGTAGTTCAGGCTGGCCCTGAGCTCACTATGGTGCCCAGGCAAGCCGCCGCGAACTCAGCAATCCTCCAGTCTCTGCCTCCCGAGTGCTGGGATGACAGGCGTGAGCCACCACGCCCGGCACTGTGGTATACGGTGTTGATTGTTGGTGGGCGTGTCTCCACGCCCAGCATTATATGTGGTTACCGGGGATCAAACTCAGGTCCTTGCGCTTGCGAGGCAGGCGCTGGAACCACTGAGCTAACCCTCCGGCCCCAGAATTATTTCCTTTACAGCAGAATGTCTACAACTATCAAAAAATAGCAAGTTTAGGGAAATAAGTACAGTCAGCAAGTGATGTTCACAGTGAAGGATATATTATCCTATTTGGGCCCTTCCATCCTATAAAATTCCATTATTAAACATGGATTAAGCAGATATCTATGGTAAAGTAACTAGTATGATGTCTCCTAAGACACAATCTTATTTTCATGGAAAGAATTCCTTTATCAGCCTGTATGCAGTAGAATGCGGTACACAAGTTCATAATCCTTAGGTAGTATCAATGAAGATTACAAACAGAGGTACCTGTACTAATAGAGCTTTCATGCTAGTAACTGTGTTCATGGGTTAGTAGTAGAAATATACAGTTTTTAAAGCTAAACTGCACGATATTATAGGATAGTAACAGATACAGAGACTGAGTGGTTAATTCCAGTGTTGGAAGCTGGATGGATAGTATGGGCTGCAGAATAAACTACCATCAAAGACGGATCTTGAAGGCTATGGGAGCTTCACCAAGTCGTTAAGAGTGGGGACAGGCCTTTTGAATAGTTGTGAAAGTATTGTGTGCAAAGCCAGAGTTATATGAGACTCTACACAAAGTCAGTAAAGGTGATCAAAGTCAAAAAGCCAGGCTGATACCAGCACGAGAATTAGGAAGATGAGAACAAAGCAAAGTAATAAACTGAATATTGGAGAGCCTTGAAGGTCAACTCAAAAGAGAGCATTTTAAATTGATTTAGAAGGCAATGTAGAGCCAATGGAGCAGGTGTGGCAGGAATTGAGCAGCCTCTATCAAAAAAGCTATCAAAATGTTCGGGCATGATTTGTTCTTAATAAACCTATGCTACTGTCAGCCTGTGATTCCTTTGTCCTCGGAACGGTCATAGATTTTGTTGGTTGGTAATTTTCCATTAGGCCCCTAATTAGGGATGCACTCCAGGACACATTCTCTTAGACGCTTGCCTGATTGTGAGAGACGAGCCGATTTCCTGTGTTTGTGGGTGACCTCTGCCTCCATTTCTGCTCTTGTATGGAGGACATGTTTTGCAAATCACAAGAAAAAAATACTTTAAAAGCTGGCATTTATAATAGGTTCATTCTAGATACGTGTCTGGACTTTGCTTTGAGATTAGGGTTTTATGATTGTTTCATGTTCTGGTGTTACATGCTTTTGTAGATGTCTTTCAACAAAGTTTCCTGAAATTTTGAAGTCTTCACCCTGTATTTTTAATTAAGTGGCTTATTTTAAATACTAATTGCCACATCGTCAGGCTACCATCCACAGGCAGCTTTCAAGTATCTCCTTAAGTCTGTGTAATGTGCTGAGTGTTACTCAAACAGAAATAATGTCTGCTTCCAGATGGTCTAGGACTTGGGGAGATGAGGAAGATTGATGCCAGTTGGGCCGCAACAGGGAAGAGGGTGAAGTGTGTGGGTAAAGTGTCTAGACCCCTGGTTTAGAATAAGGACTTTGAGGGAGACTCTGCAGCAGAGGAGACATCACAGAGTCGGTGAGGCAGGAGACACGGATTCTGAGAGGCCTCAGCGTGCTGGAACAAAGGCAGAACGCTGCAAGGAAGCGTGGTCACCACAAAATCCACAGCAAGGATCTGACCAATCTGGCTGAACTTGGGTGTCAAGGAGCAGGTGATGAAGACACGCACAGCAAGAAGCAGAGGCTGAGGCCCTCAAGTAAACCATGCTGTACTATAAAGAGTACTATAAAGAGTTGCGACTTCACGAAATGGAAATGATAAGGCATTGAGTGATTCTGTCAAAGGATTAGGAGGTGGGAGTTGGGTGTTCAGGCAGCTACTGCATCCTCTAATCAGTCTGCATTTAGCCCACACTCGTCATCAGCAACCCGACCTGGATCTCCCAGGGGCAAGACGTCAGTCTCTGTGTTCCAGTACCGGGGGCTTTTGCGCCAAATGTCCTCTTCCTTCTCAGTGAGAGGCTCTGAGCTCCCGCTGATTGTAGAAGCTGGGAGATTTGGAATTGCTGATTGATTTGATTTCATTCCACTGTAGCGCATGTAATTTTATACTTCCAAGTGAAAGAAATTTTCTGAAAATTCTTCAGTCTCTCCAAATTGCTTAGCTTTATATATTTATTCACAGCTTCATTGAACTCTAAATAACCCAGTTTGGAAGAAAATGCTTGGCATGTGAAGTTCTGGTCATCAAGATTCAACAATTATTTTGATTAGCTCTCTGAGATTGTAGAAACTATCCAATGGGAGAAAAAAATTATACAGGAATATGTTATCAGAAAAAAAAAGAAAAAAAAATAATGTTCCTTGCTGGATATGCCTACAAAGCATTCTGCAAAGAAGGGATGGACTAATTCTCCTAGATTTTAAAGAGTTTAAGAGTAAAATGATAAAATACCCAAGAGTATGGTCTTTTTATTGATCAATAGACTATTTATGTAAGGAAAATAATACATTTAATAAACTCTGGGCTGGGAGTTTAGCTCAGTGTTTCTGTTGTCTGCCTCGCAAGCACAAGGTCCTGAGTTTGATTCCCTGGTACTACAAACCACAATTCCAGCTGTGCTTATGCATGCCTGTATTCCCAGCAATCTGCACAAGGCCAGTCATGGTGGGTCATGCCTATAATTCCAGCACTCTGGAGCTAGACGCAGGAGAATTGCTGTGAGTTCAAGTCTAGCCTGAGCTTAATAGTGAGTTCAGGGCCAGCCAGAAACTACAAAGTGAGACCCTATGTCAAAAAAATAAATAAGTAAATTATAAATAAATAAATTTTAAAAATCTATGGTTTAAAAAGAGCAAACAATAATTTGATGAAACATATTTTCAATTTATATCATTATTAGTGTTTCCCAAACAACCTTTGTGATGTATATGAAAGTCTATATAAAAGTAGTATATTTCTTTGTATATATATAAATTTAGTATATCTTATGTATAGATAAAAACAGGACTACCATGGTTTACCGTGTTTTTAATAACTTTTATTACTTTAAAATAGTTTTGGATTTACAGAAAAATTACAAAGGTGCTACCTAATGCTCCTATATGCCCCATATTTAATATTCTCATTACTAAAATCTTAATTTTACTGTAGTACACTGTCCCAATTAATGAATCAATACTGTTTCATTATATCATTATTAATATACTAAATTCTATACTTTATTCAGATTGACTTATGGTAGGAATGTCTCCAACTCTAATTCATTGTCACATAGATAATTTAGACTCCTACTTTGCATAATCTGTTAACTTCCACTAAATAGTGAGAAAGCTGGCTTCTATGTTTACATTTCATTGAATTAAATCATTAATTCTAGTGAATGTATATAGTAGTTTCACAACTATGGACTGCAAAACAACTTGATGAACAAGAATACAGTGTTTATGTAAAATTTCATGTGTTATTTTTTTAAACATGTTGAACATATTCAAGTCAATAAACATTTTTAATATTATTCACATAATGTATATATAAAATGTACCAATAAAATCATTTTTTTCAATTGAATTCCTTATTGGTACATTTTCCTTACAGCTCACAGTCACATTCAACATTGGGGAATTTGTACCAGTATATGACATGAGTTAATTCTCATTTTTAACCATATCCCAACCCACCCCAAAACCCCCCACCCACTATATACATGTGCTTTCTTTTTCTTTTCAAATCATATTTATTCTTTCCCCTCATTACTTTCCCCTACCACACTTTTAAAATATTATTTCAATAAATGCATTGCACTTATATTGGATAGAGTGGGTCTCGTATGTCAAATTAAGAGTCCTGTATTTTTTTCTAAGTAACATAAAA
Organism: Thryonomys swinderianus; assembly: GCA_004025085.1. NCBI lineage: Eukaryota > Metazoa > Chordata > Mammalia > Rodentia > Thryonomyidae > Thryonomys > Thryonomys swinderianus. The sequence continues at coordinate 40,067 of PVIC010011007.1, forward strand.
AAAAATGCCTTGTGGGGAAGGGTAGACTATTACATTTTATAAGATCAATTTGGCTGTTGTATTTAGAATAAACATACAGGAGGCAAAGAGAGAAGCCAGTGGGGTTCTACTGCCTCAAGACAAGAGGCGAACTGACTCCGGACCGGTTGTTGACAGTGGGGGATGGGCTTTCACCCGGAGCTACATCTTATAAAGGTGAAATGACAAGGTTTGCTGGCGGAGTTGACTGTGGTAGATGAGAGAAGGGCCTATAGACACACATAATTCTGGCTTCATTTATTAGTACGATGATGTCAGAGGCTGATATGGGGATGGGGGAGAGAGAAGTGGATGGTGTGGCGTTTTCCTCTGTTTCGGTAGGGTGTGGTAGTAAAACATTAAAGGGTTTGGTTTGTCAAGTTTGAGATACGATTCTGTACATGTAAGAAGAGATAACTGCTAACCAATAGAGGACCACAGGCAAAAGAGATGAGGCTTCAAGTATTCATGTGATTTACGTGTTGCACTGATGAGGACGCAGAGGTGAGCTATCACGCAGGCCTCTGGCCGCAGTGACCCCCTCGCGGCTGTCTCAGCAGCGCACTCCCGCCCCTCCGGATCGCGGCCTTGCTGGCTCTTGGGCAAACCGCTGGGGCCTCTGTCCTGCCCAGCCAGGGTGGGCTCCGCGACTCCAGCTCGGCTCAGGTCGCGGCTCTCGGCTCAGGCACCTGGCGGTGACACCGCACCGGCCTCTCTCGGAGCTGTACTCCTTTTGCTCCAGTGATTTCCCTGCTCTCGGCGCGTGTCCCTCTGTAAGATCCTTTTCTGGCTTACTTGCTCTATCTTTTCCAGTGTCATTAATTTCATATATTTTACTTTTACCAATTTACTGTTTCATTATGATCACTATTAATATACTAAATTCTATACTTTACTCAGTTTGACTTTTTACAAAACAAAAAAACTTTTATACTTGTTACAATTGTAAAATAGATTTTGCCTCAGATATACTGTGTTTCAATCATAGTTTGTGCATGAAAATAAGAAGGCTTTGGAAAATCATCGTTTTAATATGTAATAATTACTAAATTGAGACATGCCATCATACCTTTCTAGCCTTAATATTCTTATTTGCAAGGTAGGGCTGATGGCGCCTACCCCATGTAAATATACAGAGTGCTGGTGAACAATTGAAAATGAATTTAATGTTTTCAGATGCATTTATGTGTACCATCTGACTTCATATTGATTTCTGCCCCAATTCTGTATAATAGGTACAAATCTCCTACTTACAAGTAAGGGGAAGATTACTCAAAAAGATTAGGGACTTATACAAGGCCATGGAGTTATTCAGCCAACAAACATGTCTTCACATATAGTATTAGACCAAGAGATGCTCTAGCTGTCACTGATAAAAAAATTAAATCATGCTATAGGCTTTGCGATAGCCATGTTTATCCATGGTAAAGAACACAAGTTCATAGAGAACAAATTCAAATGCAACATGAAAAGCATACAGTAGTCCACTTAACAGAGATTTTGTAAAGACTTGAGATATATGCAAAAGTACTTATTCTAGTCAAGGAGGACACATTCAATAAATGTCATCCAGTACAAGGGTCGTTTGAGTAGTAGTTAATAAGTATACTTATCCCAATTATCATTTGTATATCACACATCCCTTATAAATACTGCTTTCTCTCAGTGATCATAGTCACAGATAAATTATTGCTTCATGTTTTATCAGAATTTCGATGTATTCTTTCAGTTAGAATATTTTAATTGCAAGCATTAGATGCTGAAAATCTGGCTCGTGCGAGGAAAGGAAGAGCTCATTATAAAGGATGCAGAGAGTTATCTTGTGGAAGCAGCTCAAGGGCAGGCAGGCAGCCAAGTCTAATGAAAGAAATAGAACAAGAAGGAAAGTTCTAAGGAATCCAGGGAGTCTCCTCTCCAATTCTGTTTTGATTTCTCACTGCATGTTTCTTTTTCCTACATATCAACTTCCTCTGCTACTTGTTCCACTGTTTTGTTTTGTTTGTTTTTTTTTTTTTACACATCAACTTCCTCTGCTACTTCTTCCACTTTTGCAGAAATAGCTACTCTTTACCTCTCATTTCACTTTAGGTTTTGGTTGATGTTGTTGCTGGTGTCTGTTTAGCTTCTAATTTGTTTGCTTTTGATTCATTCTCCCACTCAGAGATGAATTGACATATTACAGGATCAATCGCAAGTGGCCT
>PVIC010011008.1:5982-42385 GCA_004025085.1 Thryonomys swinderianus
TTGTATGTGGTGACCAGGATCAAACTCAGGACCTTGTGCTTGCGAGGCAGGCGCAGGAACCACTGAGCTAAATCTCCGGCCCCCCACCTTCCTTTATTACAAGAGCAAGTGTTTCTGTTCGGACCTCCCCGGTACCCCTGAGCCCTGACACCTCCATCATCTCACCCAAAGGACTGCAGAGATTCCCTGCTGCTCTCCAGGGTTTCCCTGCTGTGGTCCCTGCCTCTTCTCCCTACAGCACCATGTCCTACGTCAAGGGAGAAATGATACTTTGGTTCTCCTGCTTTCCAAAAGTGCATTTCAAAATATATTTCCTTTGCACAGAGAATAAAGTCTAGACTCTGATCGTGGCTTAAAAGCTCCCACAGGGTCTTCTCTGCTTCTGGCTACCTCAGCCCTGCACCTAAATCCATAGCTTCCCAGGCTGCGGCCACACCCCCCTTTCTCCCCTTCCTGGGTCTCCCCTTTGTAGGGTTTCTCAGGTATCCCTAGCCGGAACGAAGGCTCTTCTCCACTCTTCTCATGACCAGCTCTTTCCTACCCTTTCAGACCCCTTTGTTCAGGGGCCCCTTCCTCAGAACCACCCCGATCTGTCATGCAGGTCTGTCCTCCACAGCTCAGTCCTCTGCCTCTTTTTCCTTCGTGATACTTGTCCCAGTTAGTGATCGGCTCTCTGCTTGGTCAGACTGCCAACCTCCAAGAAAGGAGGATCCTGATTATGGCTAAAAGTAGCCCTAAGTCCAGATATCAGATAGGTGCTCAGTAAATATATACTGACTAAATAAATACATTCATTTCATCATCCTTCTCTAGTAAAAATTGGTCACAGCAGCCTCTAAACTTCATCTTCTAAGAAAGTGAGTAATACGCCAGGTTTCTTCTTTGAACTTCTCAAGATGATTAGCTCCCTGCCTACTAAACACAAGATGCCCAAGAAATCATTGCTGAGTGCACAAATAACTCATTCCTACCTTAAATATTTGGGGTGTGCTAAATGATGAAAATAAACAGATTTGCAGCAAGTAGTAGAAATATCAAGATCCATCCTGTGACCTTTAAAACCTTTGGCATAGGGAGGTTCGATCCTTCTAACCCCAAGGCTAAGATGCAGACACTGTTTGGGGGCATCGTTATTATTTTAGCTTTTAGAAGTGGCTGGAACGCACAGAGGTCACACTGCCTGGGCCGTTGGTTGCCATGTAGTAAATGTTGACTTGAATCAAGGCATGAACAAAAAAAAGGGGATTAGGCAAATCGATACCCAGGTCTCATCTTGGAAATGCATCTGTCAAAAGGCCTTGGTTCAAAACAAACACATTTCATATCCTCTGAGAATTTACTATGTGGAGGGAGAGATAAAGACTGTTGAACAGGACAGCATATAATTGTACTAAGCAGCATAGTACTGTTTTGAATATTTTTCAGGTTGCTTTGAAATAGTACTGAGGCCTTTTTGCCCCTTTCTGGACCAGACTGAGCTGTAAGAAGCATGGAGAAGTAATGAAGATTCCTTACATTCTCAGACTGCTTTCTGGGAATCCTGCAAAGTCCCCACTTCTTCTCTGATTACCCTTCTCATGGCTCAGTTCAAGAGCATTTTGCAAACCTGGACTTTGAATCTGGGAAAATGCTTTATGACCATTTTTATGACCTCAGAGCAACCCACTAAGGCAAGTTATTTCCTTGTCTTTGCCAAAGGGAAAAACCAAGGGCCTGGTAAATTGCCCGGGATCTCCCGGGCTCTGATGCTTGCTTGTGGGCGGCCCTTATGAGCCCAGCCACATGCTGTCTCCTTCCATTAGATGCGCTCTGATGCTTGGGGAAGAACGTGTCAGCAACCTCGGCCACATTTCTACGGACTCCATAGTCTTCCTCCGGAAGGAGGAAGGTCCTATCCAGAGAACCACGTACTGTGAGAGCTGCAAGCTTTCTGGGCCCAGTTTTAGTCCAAACCGATCCCTTTAAACTCGGGCCAACTGACATCCAGAGAGGGAAAGTGATTTGCGTAAGGTCACAGTCTGAAGTCTCTGGTTTCCAGCCCAGTGCATATTTTTATTCCAGCTCTGTTGTCTCTTATTAGAAAAATAACCTCAGCACCCATGAGTGTTTATTCTCAGACGAAGAATAAAGCAGTGAGCAGAGCAAAGGCTTTTCAAAATGTGACGTACCCTGGGCAATGGTTAGAACCAGGCCTCTGGAGCCACCCTGCCTCGGTTTCCACTTTAGCCCAGCTCTTCTTCACTGTGCCCCTTTGCTTAACCATTCAGGGGTCAGTTTTTCTCATCTGGGTCTGATCTGAGTTCCTCGTGGCCTAGGCTGTGCGGAAGATTGCACGAACTAGCGTGTGTCAAGGGCTCGGTACTTTACCTACCACAGCACAAAGACCACAGAAATACTGCTCAGCACTGTCGAGTCCCAGGTATTGTTCACTGGCTCTGTGGCCCTGGGAAAGGGACTCGACAGCCCTGGGCCTCAGCCTCCTCCTCTGCAGAAATATAATTCTGGCTCAGTGAGATAGGGGAGGAGGTTAGTGGTGTGTCCTGGGCTCCTCTCTGTCTGTAATCAGCCCTGTGTAAATGGTCATGTTTCCTCCTGCCTCTCCAGACACGAGAGCACGGTGTCAGCGAGGCAGCCAGCACTTCTAGGCAAGACCTGCCCTTCATTCACTTCCCCAGAACGTTTCCTGTGCTTCTTATTTGTCCACATTCATTGGATTCTTGCTAGGTGGCGCATGCTGTTCTGGGCTCCCACACTGCGCTGTCTTGTTTAGCTGAACTATAGGTGTATGGCATAAGTACCGTCACTGTCCCCATGTGATGGATAGGAAACAAAGTCTCAGAAGATAACAGTTTTCCCCAACTTGGATTGTTACATACTTAGACCCAGATCAGTTTAGCTGAAACAATTCTACAACCTTAATCACTTGCTGCTAGGAACTGTGCCTGGCCCCGGTTGGACACGAGTCCTGTCTGGCATGGAATTGACCGAGAACTCCAAGGGCGGATGGGTGTCCTCCTGGGTTAACCATGACCACCTCACTAGCTCTGATGACAAGAGGCAAGGCAAAGAACGCTCCTTTTCTGGGCCAGCCCAGGTGTGGAACTGTGGGGGGACACATGCCGGGGGACAGCAGGGGGAAGCTGGCCCGGGAGCTGTTCAGAGGGCCCCACAATCTGCAGAGGGCCCTGGCCCTCGGCTGCTGGTGAAACACGCAGCGGGAGAATTGAGCGTTCTAGACATTTCATTCCCCCAGACCGTTCCTAGGTCAGCACATCAGTGGCTGTCACTTTCCTTAAGCAGGATGAGCACAGGGTGCTCTGTGGGGTTGGCTTGGGAGCCTGGCCATAACCATTCTGAGAGTGGGCACTCAGTCTCCCTAGAGAGGGCCTGGCACGAGGTGAAGGTGGTAGCGCGTGGGAAGTGTGGGAAAGCAGGGTACTTGGGATGAACTCCAGCTCCAGCTTTGCCTCACCCTAGTGACGTGATGTGGAGCCTTGCCCTGCCCCGTCGGTCACAGCCATTCCTGCCCTCCTAAGAGGACGTTAGTGGACTGGTGTGTTGGGCATGGCAGCAGAGGTGCTCATGGCACCCCAGCCCAGGAGGTGCTCGGCCATCTCCCTCCTTCGCCCGCTGAGTACAGCCCCCGTGGAGGGAAGGACTGAGCGTGGGCATGCTGTCCGGCCACCCGGGGTGACGTGAGAGATGACCACATTCGGGATCCTGTCTGCTCGTCCTCCTGATGCAGGGATGCGGAGGTCTAGGCTACACGCTTGAGACGCTCCCGTGCCAGCGGCGGTCTTCTGTGCCACGCGCGCTTAGCTTCCTCCTGACCCCTGTAACCTGGGCTGGATGTCCAGAGGCCTTGGATCTAAGCGGTGAGGCATGGCCCCCTCCCTGACCCCCGCAGGCCTTGCCCAGCCCCTGGCTCCTTGCCCTGAGCCTGGTCCACCGCAGGCGCGCACACTGCTTGTAGAGGGGGCCATGCCTCACCGCTCCGCTCCTCCCTCTGGCTGCCGCTCAGCTGCCCTGGTTTCTGTCTCTCTGTGGGCTTTGCTTCTGCTTTACTTGAGACTTCCAGCTGCATGCAGAGTACCCTTAATTCTCTTACCTCGGCATACTTTCTGGGTTTACAGAAGAGTAACGCCTGTGTGCACCTTCTTCATGGGAAGCTGCCCTGAGTTCCAGAGAGATTTAGGGTGCTTACCTCTGAAACTGCACAGTACGGACAGGCTGGAACTGTGAAGGGACAGGGAAGTCACTGGACAGCAGGGAGTGCACCAGGGCTTGGTTTGGAGGGAGTCATTTCTGCATTGAGGCTGAAGACGCTGCCTTGTGTTTATCTGAATACATGCGTAAGCCCATAGCCATTGATTGTTAGATTGGAAGCTGTCCTTCATTGCCTGCCTCTGATGTGGCCTCTTGTGTGGGTATGGAATCACTTTCACTTTATTATGACTGAATTTAGAACAGCCAATCAAATTAGCTGAGATCCCGGCCAAACTGTTACGTATTCACTGAGGTAGCTCAGAGCTACCAGTGCCGGACTTTTCTTCAACACTTTTCTCCCTTCATCCCATCTGCACCTCCACCCTCAGCCCCAGCCTCCCGCGCCTGGACCGTTTCAGTGACCTAAGCTTCCTGTTTCTTCTCCAGACCCCATCCAGTGAGCCTGATTTCCCCACGGTGACCAGAGTGACCTCTGGGAACCTTAAATCAGGCGTGTGGGTATGTATTGCGCACAGGATAAAGTCTGTCCACCTGTTCTGGCTGGGAAGGCCATTGTCATCCACACCTGCCTCCTGGACTCTCTCATGAGACCCTTGTACCCTCCTTTGTTGTGGGCGCCTGGCCTACTTCCTGTTCCTCATCATTTCCATTCCATCCCACCTTGGGGTCTCGGTCTTGCCTTGTCCAGCACATTCATGCCTGTCTCCTAGGCATACCCAGACAGGATGCCTCTTCCTCCTTTCACCTCGAGTGCTCCCCCAGCCTGGGCCCCGTGTACTCTTTATTTCACACAGTGACGTTGGCCTGCTTGTAAGTGGGTTGATCTATTTATCATCCTTCTCATCCATGACTTCTGAAACCTGTCTGTCTGAACTTCTGCTGAGTGCCAGGTCCCTGGTACAGTATCAGCCTCAGCCCCTCTAAATATTTGCCCAACGTAACCTTGAGTAGGGTCCTTCTGAAAAGAAACTTTAAGTCATACAGAGGCTTGCTTCCCACCCACCTAGCCAGCAATGGCTCCCCTCTCTCTGACCATCAGGATGCCTGGCCAAGGATGCTGCTGTTGCACTGTGAGAGCCTGGTCTCATCAACAAGAGTTCTGGTCATAGACTCCTCAATTGATTTGCCTGGCAAAGCAGGCATGACCCCAACTTGAGAAAGCACTATAAGCTGGTGTGTTATTGACAGTGACTATAACTGTTTCCCCAGGAGACTTTTTCCTTACCTAGGGTGTTCTAGAATATACGTTATCACATCTCTGCTAAAAGTGACCATGACAGGTTTACAGGGTGTTGGTTCACCCTGTGCTGTTAGCAGAGAGATGGCTCCTTCGGGCTGCTCCTAACTGTTCTCCTGTGTCCTCTCCGGAGGAGTAGCTGGGGAAGAGGTCTCAAGCGCACCTTTATGGAATGGCTGAAGAGAAAATGCCAACCTCCTCCTCCTCTCTGTCCCCTCCCCCTCCTCTCCTCTTCCCCCTCCTTCACAAAACTGTGAACTTGCCTCTTAGAATCTCTTATTTCTGCAGCCCTTGTTCTGTGGGTTTTCCCAATTAACATTCATTAGTTTGATAATTTAATTTAAAGTTCCCCTTTCTCTCAACCCTAAGATTCAATGTATTGAAAACTATATTCAGAGAAAACAACTTACATAAAGACGTCACTGAAATTCATGTCTTAGTGGGTTAGACATGGCCTCCCCTTTCTGTTCTGTTCAGTGCCCTGTGGGCCAGGCTTGGTCACCAGCTTAAGCCCCCAGGCCAGTGCCATGTCTGTCTGTTGACATTCCTGGCTCCAGCTGATTTCCCTGTAAGACCAAATTATTCCCCAAGAGCTGGAAAAGTAAGACAGAAAGTTATTTAGAATGGATTGTGATCATTCTGAGAGCCATCTCATGCTCTTTTGATAAACTAAACAGATTAGATATTTGAAATTCCTCAGTATATGTTTGTAAGAGTTGATGTCCATGTCACCAAAGCTTCATCATCATTCTTTTTTTTTTTTTTTTTTTTTTTTGAGACAGGGTCTCGCTTTGTAGTTCAGGCTGGCCCTGAGCTCACTATGTAGCCCAGGCAAGCCTTGAACTCAGCAATCCTCCAGCCTCTGCCTCCCAAGTGCTGGGATGACAGACGTGAGTCACCATGCCCAGCATTGTATGTGGTTACCGGGATAGGACTCAGGGACTTGCACTTGCGAGGCAGGCGCTGTAACCACTGAGCTAAATCTCCGGCCCCAGCTTCATCATTCTTATACTAGATGTGTAGCTTTTCTCATATTTCTCTACCACTTGTATTACTTATTTACTTACTAGTTTTTTTCAGTTTGAACTTAATTTGAATAAGTTTATATAAAGAGGAAACTATATATTTTAACTGTAAAATACAGAAGTACCATTATTGGGCATAATAGAAGATAATCATAAAACACGTACATAGTTATGTAAATAAGATGTCCACCAGGGTGCAGTCTATAATCTTACAGAATTACCACCAGCGAGATCATAGGAAGGAGGTCACAGGAAGGACCTGGGCCTTGCAGAATTCTGTAAGACGATGTGGTCAGCAGGTTGTTGGTCAGGGAAGGTCAGAGATGGAGCTAGGTTATGCTGCCCATCTGGGAACAGCCATGAGCTGAAAGTCTCCAGGTTCCTCTTTCTGAGAACTTTTTTCTTGGTTCCAAGCATTGCACTGTTCACATTTTACATGCAGGAGTTCTGTTCTTACTTGGAATGTTACTTCTGCCCATACAGTCTCAGTAACCCATACACCGATGTGAGGCCGCTGAGCCATGAGGCCAAATGCAGGTGAAGCCGTCTGGGAAGCCAGTGTGCTGCACTGATAAGCCGTTCGGCCTCTCCACAGTGGGAAGTGGAGATGGAGGTGAAGCTGAGACAAGCATACGGTGAGTCCTAAATGTCAGGCCAAGGCTTTGAACTTGACCTCAAATGAGAAGGTGGGGGTAGTCACTAGAGGTTTAAGGGCAAGAAAATGACGTGAGGGAGGTATACAGACACATCTAGCAGGAGGATGTGGGCATGGTGGGCATGAGGAAAGGCAAGAAGTAAGAGGGTAACCAAGAAGGAAGAGCCATAGTCAAGCCTCTTATTCATCCAGCTTTTTTCCCTCCAGTGGTTTTTCAAAGAACATGACCTCATTCCCAGCCATGCCTGAATCTCCGGTGCTATTACATTTTCTGTTTGGCCAGTGAAGCAGGTTCTTTCTGAAAAGTATTTGTCCTTTATTCACTAATAGCTCTGATCTTTGACCATAACCAAGGTCAGCTTTCAACCACCATTTGTTCTGCTTATTTCTTTGTTGCATTTTTAATGCCTTCACAACGGCATGGATGACCTGCCTTTCTACCTGCTCTACTCTGGTCCTGGTAGTGACTGGGGGGTGGTCCAGCCCACATAGAAATCATGAGATGGGATGCTTCTGGTTGAATGGAGCCAGTCAGTGCATGAATTTTTTTTTTTCCTTGGGATCTTGCTTTTTAGTTTGGGCTGGCCCTGAACTCACTGTGTAGCCCAGGCAAGCCTGGAACTCAGCAATCCTCCTGCCTCTGCCTCCCAAGTGTTGCAATTAGAGGCATGGGACACCACACCCAGCAGTGCATGAATTTTTGAAATCAGAAACTTGTGCTTTGAATCTCCATGCCGCCCCTTTGTATATGCACGTGGAGATACTTACAGGTCTTGGACAATTGGCTTAACTTTTTTGAATCTCAGTCTCCCCTTCTGTTGTATTGAGATAACATAGATCCCCATCAGGTTGTCGTGAGAAGTTGATAAATTCATAAGTGCAAAGCATTCATCATGGCAGATGAACACGCTTATGGGAGAAGTTCTGAAAAGCTTTTTCACCTTCCCTTTACAGCTTTTTGAGGCCTGGAGGAGGTGGGTTCTGACCAGCAGAAATCTGTTGCGAGCTTCCTCCTAATCACTTAGACTAGGGCTTGCTAGTGGCACTGGTCTAATCCCTTCCTTCTTTAGCCTGGCAGAAGTCTCCGCAGACAGACAGACACACGTTTTGACCGAGGAGAGGAACCAGTGAGTCAGCCTCGATCTTAGCTGTCTCGTAAAAGTCCATGCCAAATGCCAGCTGATAGTTTATCTAGCAGATCCAGCTGACCTGATAACTCAGTCTGTTTAAAATATATCTCTTCTCGTACGTCATTGGCTCCTGTGCATTCCCTCATCACCCCAGAGTGACACTTGGACATGAACCCCCTGCCCACTCCGACATCTCTGCCACTGCAAAGAGCTTGAAGCTTTTGCAGTTCTCCAAGCAGCTGCCCCACTTTATCTACATGACATTTGTCATTTTAATCCTCTAGCTATGGGTTTTCATAAATCTGGTTTGAAATCATCACTGCCAGTTTCCTCTGCTGTGGGAAAATGGCCTAAGCTGACAAAAAAGGACCCCGCGGTGTCGTTGGAAGGGAAGCTGTCAGTGGGCACCCCTCACGCTTGTTTCTGACTGTGGCTGAATCACTGTGTTAGTTTAACGCAACCTCCTTTCGAAGACCATGTAGGGATTTGAGGGTTCCAAAGTAACACTGATGAGCTTTATGCTAGGGGCTCGAATAGCTTGTCTCATAGCTTCCTTCACCTGACCCCCCACTTCACAGGCAGGTAAAAACTGAGGTTCTGCCATGTTAAGTAACTTATCTGACCTTCCGAAGTGGTTGGTTAATGGAGGGGATTTTTAAACCTAGGTTTCACTGACTTCAAATCTTTTTGCTAGTGCGCTTGACTCTGTCCTATTAATCTGTGGATTCATGGGAGCAGAATGCTCAAATCCCTGGTTCTGAAATACTGGAGCTACACTAGCTGGTGAACTTTTCACCCAGGAAGGGAAATTATAGCAGATGGGCAGGGTGGCGTCAGATGCTTGTGTCCTGCAGGACCCCGCCAAGATCTCAGCCAGTGGGACTTCATCCTAGGAAGAGTGGGTGAGACTGGAAGTTCCAGCAGGGCAGTGTCAGGAAGCTACTTTAGCAGTTGTTGAAGCCTGGCTCTGGCAAGCGTGCCAGTCACCGACTCTTCCCTGTTGATTGACTGAAGCGTTCTTAGGCCTGCCTGAGTTCTCAGCGACCCCGATGTCACATGCACCAGCATTCCAGGGACTCCACAGGTGGAGCTACGCTACCAGCATAGCTCATATTCATGGCATTAGCGTGCTGAGGGAGATCGAAAGGGGACTCCCGATCCTCATCAGTCATTCTGCAAATATTGAGAAGGTTGTGTCCCTGTTACCAAAACTCTGCTGAGAAGCAAGAGCCCCAGTTGAGCAGAGTGAACGACTTGGGAGTTCATCCTGTGGGCAAGTAGCTGCCATTTGCAATCAGTTACCATGTACCGTGAACCTGCTGTCTCCCAAGATGAGTGCCCTTGGGTGCTGGACTGCAGCAGGCCAGGACACAGGAGAGAGGGCCGCTGCTTCGGGGGCTCCTGGGAGAGCACAGCCTGGGATCCCCACCCCCAGCTCAGCTGGAGAAGTTGTGTCACCTGCCTCTGCCAGGACAGTCCAGCACTGGAGTATTTTACCTGCAGAGCATGTGTGAGATGTTAAGGGACTTGGGTCCCAGAGGCAATAATAGTGGCCACAGCAGTGGGGTGATGCCTTCTGAACCCCTGTCTCTCCTTTCCTGGCCCCCTGTTGCCTTATTCCATATATATCAGCAGAGCCCTGAGAGGCCCTAGTCAGTGGGGGGCTGAAACACAAGTTCTTTCTCAAGGGTAACTTGGTGGAGAAAGTGTTTTAACTCTCCTTGGATTCAGCCCGTGACCTCAAACTTAGAAGAGTGCATCTTGGTGGCTTTCAGGTGCGGAGTGGACCCTTCTGCTTTCACTACACGTACAGATTTTGGTGAGTGCGGGCCTGTTGTTAGTGACAGCTTCATACTTCTTCCTCCCAACACCACTGTCCATGCCCCGTGGCATCTTGGTCCTCCCTACTGGCTCACTGAGGTTCCACCCACACAGTGGAGTGGGCAGTTCTATGCCCACTTTCAACCTGCCTGGGTTTGGTGGATTCTTCTGGATATTTCAGCACTGGGTGATTAACCCACAGCCTCGGGGTAAGAAAGAGTGGACCCCAGATGGGTCCAGGAGCCCAGACTGCCCTCTCATGGACACATCTATGGCTACCAAAAAGTCCAAGCAGGTCCCCAAGGTTTGAGAAGCAGAAGAAACACCCCTTCTCTCTGACACAGCAAGTGTGAATTAACTCTTTCCTATTTCTAGGGAAAGCCCCTGGGCCCCTACTTAGAAAGTTCTACTCTGGACTAAATTGTTTTACTCTGAAAATCCAGGCTCTGAACTTGTCTTAAACTAAATTATCCTGAAATGTAAGGTGAGACTAGCTTGCTAGCTTGGCCATTCTTTGTCTTTCTAAAGAGAGAGAAAAGAAAGAAGAGAGAGGAGAGAGAGAGAGAGAGAGAGAGAGAGAGAGAGAGAGAGAGAGAGAGTGTGTGTGTGTGTGTGTGTGTGTGTGTGTGTGCATGCTTACTGCACCAGGACAGCAGAACAAGGGTTTGGGGGACAAAGTTGGATACCCTGGCACTTAAGACTCCCAGTCTGATTTCCAGCCTCAGTGACTGATTTGTTTCCAGATTTGGAAAATTACCCTATAGGGAGACAAAATATGAGGACAAATGAACACTGAAGTCTTATCTTGGGGCCCAAATGTATGCTTTAATTAGTGTTTGATAAGCTTCCTCGTGGGCTTGTTAGGATTGGGAATTTCAGAAGCACAAAAGACAACTTTATGTTTGCGGGGAGGTTTGGGTTCTAACCCCTGGAGTAACATTATAGTTTATTTTTCCTTGTCTGATTGCAATCTTCTAAACTGCTGACAGTTGGCCTTTGAAATGAGCCAGCTTTGATCAGGGATATGGCAGTGAGATGGGTACTTTGACTGCCTGTGACTTAGTCCAACCAGTTTGGCAAGAGCAAGGCCACATCCCAGGGTGGGGAGTAGGGTGGTGGACAGGAAGTTAGGCTGTGGTGACCTGCCCCTGTTCCCCAACTGTAGCTAGCAAATCACCTCCTGGTTGGGGTCTCCCCTCCCCACACCCAGGGGTCCCGTGTGAAGCAGCTTCCTTTGCCAGCTAGTTCTTGGGGCCATGGAGATGGCCTGCTGCTGTCCCCTCCCATACCCCTCTCTTCCAGATTGCTGACTGATTAAACTTCTGGTCACTCTCTAGGGCTCACCTTCCCCAGACAATGAATAGTTCAGGGTTTTTCTCTTCTCAGCCAACTAAGGCACTTTGTGGCTGTACCAGTGGGTACACAGGTCAGGCCCAGCGTCCTTGGTGGCCCTTTGTGTCTTGAGCAGGGTGACCATATTGGGGACCATGTGGGTAGAATGCGACTGAGCTGGAGGGCTGGTGACAAAGGATGGCTTCCGGAGGAAGACTTGCTGGGTTCGATCCCAGGACCACATGACCCTTGACATATTGCACTACGTAAGTGTAAAATGTAGAACAAATAGAATAACAGCCTGGAACTGGCAGCACTATCAGGAGTTAACCAGAAGTGTGTGTAAAGCCGCAGTGTGGTGTGTGACATGTAGCATGTCTTAACACCTAAGGGCTAAAATCACTGATTTTATTCCAGTAGCTGTCACTGTTGTCCTTACCGGGGCACAGCACTGTGTTTAGAGGACAGCACCAAAGCCTCACCTTATGAGAGAATTGATAAGAACTTGAAATACTTGCACATTACAAAGGAAAAGACTCATGGATGCTCGTTCCATCTTGAAGTCTAGAAGGACTCATCTCTGGGGTGCTCCTCACCAGAACAGGCCTAGCAGAAGGCAGACCCCTCTGACGACAGTGATAAAGGCTTTCTCAGGGCCAGGAGGGCTTTCAGATGTGGGAGTGGGAGAAACTTGCCAGGGGCTTTGTACAAAGCATTTGTGCTTGAGGAGGCGTGGGATGGGGCCTGAGGGCTGGGGAGGCCCCTCCTATGCCCGGGACTGTGATTCTGGGTTAAGGGAGGCTCTGTGCTAGTTTTTTGTTTGTTTGTTTGTTTGTTTGTTTGTTTGGTTTGTTTGTTTTTAGCAAAGCAGAAGGTGCCACACGTGCAGGAACAGTAAGATTGGGAGACTTCCCTGACTGCCATCTCCTGTGACCTCACCTCTGGCTGCTGCATCTTTCAGATAGGATGATGTCTGTGCTCTTAACTTTGGCTTAGTTGAATGGTTAGTTGAGGATGTTGGTCTGTGCAGGCTCGGTTAGGAGCACTGCGACAGTGTTCGCTCTCCTGGTGAGTGGCTTTGGAGGACAAGAGAGACTTAGTGGCAACAGGCAATTTGCAGAATCTTTTTGTCCTACACAAATCAGCTTCTTCACAGCCAGGCATGGTGGGTGGTATGTTGTGCTCCTGAAACCAGTACACAGGAGGCTGAGGCAGGAGGATCAAGAGTTTGATGCTAGTCTGGGATACTAAGCAAGTTCAAGGCAAGTCTGGACTACACAGTGAGATCTTGTCTTTAAAAAAAAAAAAGCAAACAAAAAGAAATAAAAACAAATCAGGCTTCTAGGAAAGCCTCAGATGCCCAAATTTAGTATGTTTTCTTTCCCAAGAAGCCATTAACCCTCCCTAAAGCACACAGAGAGAAGTGGGTTGAGGTTTCCTCTCCACTAGTTGTAAACTGCCCTTTTGATCCCAGAGTCAGGCCTCCTGGCCATCCCTTTCAGGTGTGTCATGCCTTTGTGCAGAGACCGTCGTGTGTTCCAAGCCGGGGTTTATTTTCACCAGCTATACAGATGTTTCTGCGCTCGTGCACAATTTCATTAAAGCTCAACCAGTGGCTCACTGTGGCGCGAGAGTGCCAGGGTTGATATTTCCGTAGCACATCACCTTCTGTTCATTTCTGGCACCAAGGTATTCACAGGTGGGCATGTTGTGCAGGTGCCAAAGATCAGAACCATACAACAGCATCGCCAGGGCGTGTGTTTAAGTCACAGGGAGCCCTGACTGCGGAGTGTCAGCTCCACCTGGGACGGCGGGCGGGGGCCCTCTGGTGCTTCCGGAGTCCTCTGGTGGCCTCTTCAGAAGGATGGAGCCTGCCACGGCTGCTCAGGCTGGGCATTGGGCCGATGGTGATGGAGATGATGGGCGGACAAAGGCCAAGGGGGCCTGGAGCCGTGTGAAGTACGACACCCTCCTGTCCTCTGCAGGAGCAGCACCTCAGGCTGAAGACAGGTGTGTGTGTGAACCCCTGTGTGCTCTGGGCAGGTCGTTTACTCCCCAGAATGTCGGGGTCCTCCCTGTACACCGGGGCAGCATTTTCTGGCCCACAGGATGTCGGGAAGCTGCGCAAACAGGCTGCACACATACATTGAAGCAGCAGAGCGCCCCGAAGCAGAGTGAGCTGGCTGTGGGGCAAACACTACTCGGCTGCGCCCTCAGGTGGCAGTGGGTAGTGTGCAGGCCGAGGAAACCCTTCATTTTCCTTCCTGCTTCCCTGGCAGAAAACCCCGTGTACCAAGAACCAGTCTTTCTACCTGTGAAGTGCGGAGCCCAGTGAATAGTAATTGTAACCTGACTTGTTTGGCGTGTATTTCCCCCGCCTCACCCCGTCTGTGCTGCTGGAATTGGGAAGCTGTCAGGCAAACGGCTCTTGCCCAGGACTCTTTGGCAATGGCAAAGGGAAGTTTGGGGAGGGGCTGGCGCTCAGCGTGAACCAAGAGTGATGCGGCACCATGTGACCTGTGGCCAGTTGGCTCACTGAGTTTGACCCTTGAATGTCCAAACTCAAGTTGACACGGGAAGAGTCAGATTTCATGCAGTTTGGGTATTTCGTGGGTTTCTTTTATGTCTTTGGATTTCTAGGGTGTAATGTATGTTCCTACTTAGCTTTATAAGAGTTCTGGGAAAAAAGGAATATGGAAAGGCTATTCATTTCATGATGATGAGTTCACCCCACATATATCTAGCGATCTAGGCCCCATTTAATCATGACACACCAAGCTGCCCCTCTTACCTGGTACAACGGTAATGGTGGTTCCCAGTCTTGAGTCATGCAAGATATCCAAGGGCTGAGTGAGTCATTGACAAAGGACAGCCTTGTTTTATTCCACTGAAAGGCAGGGTAGATTTTATTCCAGTCTGGAAGTCAGTTACCAGTGGTCGGATATGTGGATGGGTTGTGGAAGAAGCCCTCCATTAATCAGGATGTTGTGATGGTCAGGACGGTGCCTTTCCTGGCCAGCTTGGACGACAAATGACAAAGTGGAGAATGTGTTCCCTCACTGGTTTCTTTGTAATCCCTCAAAGCCATCTATTCTGCCTCTTGCTCTTTAATCTATCTATCCACCTATACCATCCATCTACCCTGTCTGTGCATCTATCAATCTGTCTTTTCATCCAATACATTGGCACTGAATTGACACAAAACTCAAGTTTAGAGAATATGGAGATAATAATCATAGATCCTCTCCTCAGAGACTGTAATAGGTAAGTAGGTAGCAAGACGTTTAAGTAAATGGATATAGCCCAAGGGAAAATAAAAATTGGGAAGTCAGAGGAGACTGCATTTGAACACAAGGATTTTTAAGATCCCAGTTTGTGAAAATTGTACATTCCAACCATAAGAGTAAAGGCTAGAGCCTGGGAAGAGATGGCTCTCCATACAGAGTCACTAGCGCTTGCATTGGGCTAATGTTGAAGGGGAAGAGAGGGACGTGAGGGACACCTGGTTAAGTAGCAGTTCTAGAAAATCAAGTCCAGGAACTGGAACTTGACTGTGCAGGTGCTAGCAGGTGTGGCCAGTGGGAGACCTTCTGGCTCTTGTTTGAACCCAGATGCAGGTGGACAGACTTCGACAGGGCTTCCCCTTTTAATTCTGTCGTAGCTCAGAGCTGGGGCTATCACCGTGATGGGATCAGCTGATCCTATGAAGCCAAGAACATGCAGTCCCAACCCACGTTTCCTCCTCTTATGGTTGTTGTTGTTTTAGCTTTTCTCACTTTTCTTATTAACAGTTTTCCAGTGCCTCAGGCATTTCCATAAGATACACTTTCCAAACGCTTCACCTCTCAGTCCTCTAGGAATATGGGAGGTTGGAGAGGGGTTCAGCCTCCATGGCCTCTTCTATTTTTGGAATCTGTCCCTTGACTATAAATAAGGCTGTTGCCTAGTGCCAGTATTGATGGTATTTGCAGCTGTCCTCTGGGAGATGGACTCAGACGAATAACCCATTTTCCAGAGGACATGGCCATTAGGTGACAGCTATTTATGGTTCCTATTGACTGGGGCCAAACCTGAACTGTCAGCCACGTTAAAATTTCATGTGCTGGGAGCTGCCTTTCCTTATCAGGCTGTCTCTTTCGGTTTATCTGAAACATCTAACCATGTTTATCTGGGTTTTTCAAAGAGCAGAGCCACTAAATCTTAAGGCTATCCAGTGTCCAGGCTGCTGAGCTTCTACCTGTGTTCCCTTGAACCAGGGTTCACACATTTCCGTGTCACAGAGGCATACACTGAGGCTCAGAAGGTGAAGCCGCTCGCCCAGAGTCACTGGGTTCATGTGTAAGCGACAGAACCAGGATCAGGCCGACTTCTGCCTAGAATCAAAGCGTGGATAATTTCCATGAAACCATGCGTGTCTGATTTGGAGACCTGGAATGCCAGTGTGCACGTTTTTATGTATTTATTTTGTCCCCTGACATTTAGTCGCTTGGAGTGAAGTAGTAGATTGAACATGCATGTTTTAAAAAGCTCATTCATGCTGAATTTGTTTTGGTAGCCACAGCGTTCCGTCTTTATAGTTTCTTTCCCATACCCTTATATGAAAATAAATAAAATGTCAGGCAAGATCCCTGCTGGCTTCCTAATCTAATGCATTTTATAGATGGCTGAATTCTCTAGTGAGGTTCTCATTGGAAAATATTCCTTCCTCTACTTCTGTTTCTCTGTCAGAGGGTTATTACAACATGAGTGATAATGGTTTTTTAGTGGCCTTGATGTGGACGTGTCATGGAAGAAACTGTCGCATATCAGTCCCCTCCACTGCCATCAGATCGTTTTCACCTCAAGTACCTGGCTTTCTTCAACTTCAAATCTGAAACACAGTCGGCCCAGGGCCCGGGAGACAGAATTTCTTGACCTCTCATATTAATGCTGCTTCTTAGAAAAAAGACTGTGTAATAATTAAGAATCTTGTCTTTGAGAGCAGAACTTGAATGTGGTTGAATATCTGCCTTGCTTCTTGTTAACCTCTGGACCTTGGGTACATTAGGTCTCAATCTCAATATTCGTCTTTTCCCCCCTTCTCCTCCTCTCTTCTCCCTCCCCTGAAGTGCTGGTCCCGTATGTTAGGTAAGTGTTCAACCACTGATCTACATCACAAGCCTTCAGTTCTCTTATTTGAAAGTGGAGATTTATTTTGGAGAAGTGGGTGGAGGATTTATTTTAGTATCCTTATCTTTTTATATGGTACTATATATGCATACTGATCCTTTGTCTTTTTATCTTTCTCTTTTTTGGTACTGAGTGTCAAACCCAGGACAGCCTGTCTCTGAGCTACATCCCTACCCCTTTCGTTTTATTTTTATTTCAGGATAGGGTCTTCCTGAGTTGCCAAGGTGGTCTTCAAATCTGCAATCCTACCTCAGCCTCCAGAATGGCTGGGATTATAGTTGTGTGATACCACTTCCGGTTCCTATGCTGATACTTTGAGGAATTGGATAAAGCAGTGCTTTAGGTCCTCCTTAGTGTGGCACACCTGAACCAGGCTGTGCCACTCCTCCTGTTTTCTAAATATTAAGAAGTAGCTTTGCGTGCTGCTGAAATGCTTCTCCATCTTCCTTTCAAGGGCATGTACCCATATATCTGTGTAGACTGTGATTTGATAGCTGATGCTGCCTGGCCCTCAGAATTCTCTGGAGAATTTTGGAAAGAAAAGAAAGGCAGATGGCTGGGTCATCCAGACATACGGACTCCCACTCCCCTGTCTAGGATCGGGCCTCTGTGTTTTCTAAAAGCTCCCCAGGGACTCCAATGCTCAACTAGAATGGAGACGACTCATGCACGAGAATATCAGTGGGGTTGGGTGTGTGGATTGTGGACAAAGCCCCTGAAAACTCCAGGTGATGGGGTGAAGGATTTCTGCTCCTTCGTGAAAACCCTCATGGTCACCATGATTTGCAAAGGTGGTCTCGTGTGCGAACTCAGAATTTCCGCCCTCTCGGTCCAAATCAAAGCCCCAAACTGGGATTCTGCAGAGGGGAGTACCAGGAACGCCTTCACCCTGAGACCTGCCTACCTTGGGTAGTTTTCCGAGCTGCTGCAAGCTGGATCTCTCTTTCGTGGGGTACCTGGAGTACCCTTTGGCATAATGCAACATGCACCTCCACATGCGCTGTCTCCCAAGTACAAGTTCAGCCCCCCTGCTCTGGTAGACAGTCCCAGGTTGCAATATCGCCTTGGTGCACTGTGAAACCATCAGCTGTGCCCCATTCTCTCCCACCAGATTGCCAGGGCAGGAGTGGGCCGCCAGAACACAGCATCCTAACTGTAGGGCATCTGAGGCTTCCGGTGACCCACTGAGGTCCCACCCACCCACTGGTTAGAATGAGTGAGTAGAGGATGAAGGCATAGCGTAGCTTCCCCAGCAATGATAACCTCTTCTCAAACAAATTAACACCAACAAGCCCCCTCTCTCCACACTTTCCCTTCTTTTTACGCCCTCTGTCTGACAGCTCAGGAAAAACCTTTGAACAGCCTCTCTCACATGCCTCTGAAGTTCTGAAATTTGCCTGTTTGTCCCGCCCTTCCTTTTCTGATGATACTGGTCCCTCAAGTTTCAGCCAAGACTCAGAAGCTGCCACTCTGTCCTTTGAGTTACTAGCATGATGGTGGATAGCTGCTAGTTCAGAGAAGCATGACCTTTGCATTAAGTACATAAATATTCTCATCTCTCTGAACCTCAGACTCCCCCTGAGTAAAACAAAACCCGTCATACCAATTCACCCTGAGACTGTGAGGGATAGACGTAACACGTGCAGAGAGTGGGCTCAGAGCTCGGCACGTAGGAAGTACTCAGACGGCCCCGTTCAGTCAAAACTCTAGCCAACTTGGCCACCTGCCTTAACATTTGCTTCACTGACAGCCAGCTGGAGAGGGACTACTTCTCCACGGGCCCAGACTCTGGTGCCTCACTCTAGAAGCCACCGGGGGAAGGTCCCACCGAGAACTTTACACAAAAGCAGGGTCATAACAGCTAACTGAATTAAGCAATTTATCGAGCAGTAGAAAATGTGCTTACATTTGCATCCCTGAAGCAGATGGCCAGCACGAGCAGATTAAATTAGTCTTATTATGTTTCAGGAGATTAATTTGTCACTTTATTATTTTTCTTTTGTTTATTAAAAAAGGGGAGATGTGATTTTATTATCTCTGGCAAATGTGATTTGTAGAAAGAGGTTGTCCCTTAATGGAAGACAAGGATGCGGAAGGAGCTTTAAAAACAATTGTTTTCTAATTGTCTATTAATAGCCAGTGCAATTATGTAGAACATGGGCTAGAGAACAGAAATGCTGCCACCTATTGTTGGCATAAACTGGCTTGAGTTTGCAGCAGTGGCTATTTGTTCTTTCCCTTAAAAATTCAGATGACAGACCTTTGAGTGGTTAATTAGAGGTGTTTTTACGTTACTGAAATTCTTAGGGCCTGGGGTTTCCTAGTTTACATGATTAATTCCAGCATCTCACATCAAATTATCATCATCTGGTAAAAGGAGGGAACCTGAGGCATTTTGATTTCTTCTTTCAAAGTGTAGAAGAGCAGAGCACAGAATCTTTAAGATGAAATTAGATCTTTGGTGTGAGGGCTCAGAGTTGCTAAGTGGAAGATTCTCAGGATTATTCTTTGGGCACAAGTAGTTCTTTCATGGCCTTTTGAATGGATCAAAGTAAAACCTGAAGTTTTGAATGGCTTGTTTTTTGTTAAGTTCTTTTATCCTTAACAGTTACTAATGAGCATTCTGGGAAATTCACTCATGCAGGAAGTTTATTGTTCATAATAACTGGGGTACAAGCTTTATATAAAATACTCATGTGTATTGTCTCTTTTTGCATTTGTACATGTATCTTAAGAGTTTCTGAGATTTTGTGATCTCCAAATTAAACATCCGGCTAGCATTCTGCCCTTGCAATGGCTCTTTGCCCACAGAAGATAAAGAATTATGTTTTAAACTGGATGCACACCACAGTCAATTATGTGGCTTTTTATTTGTTTTTTTCTTAAGTAAAACTTTAACTTAAGAATAGATTCAACTTTGCAGAAAATAGAAAGTTGCGGTGTATCCCGCAACTTATATTAGTATGATACCTTTGCCACAACTAATGACCTAATATTGGAACATTATCAAACTTATTCAGATTTCTTTGGTTTTTATCTAATATCCTTTGTTTCAGTGTCTCACCCGGGATTCTGCGTTACACATGTCCTTATGCCTTCCTCTGGGCTTTGACGTTCCTTGTTTCTGATGCCCTTGGCGGTTTTGAGGAGTTATTAGTGAGGTGTTTTGTGGAATGTCACCTCCTACCCCCTCGTTCCGCAGTTGAGATAATTATTAGACTTGGGTAGAATTAGACTTAGGAGAAGACCCAGAGGTAAAGTCTTCCCACTGTATCAGGCGCTGCGCTATCCACGTGATCTCGTGGCTGTGAGGACCTCGACCACCTGGCCGAGGCAGCATGTGTGTGTCAGGTTTCCTCGTCTTGACGTCATCCGTCCTCTACACTGTGCGTAGCCTGCACTTCACCTTGGGAGCAGAACATCTCCATGACTTGATTTGGAATTCTTTTTGCCTGGAGGTTTTACAAGTGTCATTTATTATTCATTCAATCATTTCTTTAGGTCAGTGCGAACTCACGGATATTTGCTATATACTCTGGGCTGTGGTCTAATAGTGCTTTATTTTGTCGCTCAAATTGTTTTGAGCTTGGCAGGCTTTAAGCATTGGGAACTCTCACAGTGGGCTCAGTGCCCCTTTCCCATACCTCACCGTTGTGTTGGGGGTTACATCCTCACTGGGGTTTTTTGGTTTTACACGCTGGGACCAAACTTGGGGTGTCTTAGTACTGAGCTACATCGACAGTCCCTTTCAACATTTTAAAATTTTAGACAGGGTCCTACTAAATTACTAATGTTGGCTTTCAGCCCAAGAGGCCAGGGCTCATATGCACACCGTCACACCCAGATACATCCTTTTAAATACCCTCTGTATCTTTCCCTTTTGACACCTTAATGTATTCCAGGCTTATTTCTGCCCCAGGATGATAATCAGCCATTCCAAAAAGTCTTGGTTCCCTTTATTGGCAAATGGTATCAAAATCTGGGTGCTAGGCTTATAGTTAGTAGGATGTCATTGTTCTTAGACCCTTTTTAGCTGGCAGAACAAGGAAGTATGGATGTATATTAAACTCTATATATATATTTATAAATATTGTATTTAGATTGAGTAAACATTCCTTTATAGTTATATCTATATCAATATATATTTTATGCTATGGTTTTGCTTGTACACTAAAATGATAGCTTCTATAGGGGCCAGTCTGTGGTGATGTGAATCCTTCTAGCCCTCATCCTTTGTTTAGGCTAGAAGCCTAAACTGCAGCCTCCTGTTTCAATAGTGACAGCCACCTGTGAAACTTACCAAGTACGCCTAGGCACTGAGGCTGATGTAGACACCCATCCGGACCTGGGAATTGCAATTTTATTAAATTCTCGATGGGCTGAATTCTCCTGTCATACATACCTAATCTTTAATGATAAGCCGTGTAGCGCTTATCATAGTTTCTCTTTGACATCTTTTTATAATATCTTTATTTGACATCATTGTTTGATTAATATCCGTCTCTCCCTCAAGATAATAAGTTTCATGTCAATTTTTGCACATCATGCTGTCCCCTGTACTGATACGTAGTAAGTACTTAATGAATGGGTGGAGTTACACGGAGCAGTAATGAAGAGGAGGAGAAAATACATGTGATTATGTGAACCCTTCCAACACCCCAGATGCCTTTCTTGTTGTTGGTGAAATCCAGTTCATGACTTCCAATCAGGTCTGGCTGATTCTGACACCTCTGTTAAAGGCCCAACTGTAAGAAGCCCCTTGTTTTCGGCTTCAGTGTCCGGGGGCTCCCACTGGCCAGAGGAGAGCCGTGTGGGTGGCCATGGGGGTGGGTAGGGAAGGGCAGCACCCATTTAGAGTGTCACCCAAGCCCCGTTAGGAAATTGACTCCAATTTGGTCTGGGGAGGGGGGTCATTTCTTTCCTGCTTTTTCATGATCACAATGAAGGTGACGTTGATTTACAAGTCAGTGGGTTGGAGCAGAGAAGGGAAGCTTCTGTGGGTAGAAAAGATCAATTAAATGATTATCCCAGCTGCCACACACTAATGCCTTTCTTACTGCGCTTCAGAGTCAGGAAGCAAAAGGCTACTGCATTTAGCCTTTTACAGGAAATCTAATTGCCAACTTTGAGATGCCAAGTTGTATTAGATTGGGAAGAGCCTATCTCAGTGGCTGGCAGCTTCTGGCACTACAGAAAGCATTCCACTGGCCACCTGGAGTTCTCAGTGCCTTCCTTCCCTTCCTTTTTTAGATGCCGTTCCTAAAATGTTAGGAACATAACACTTGTGTGATTTTTGTCTGATGGCAATTTTTATCTGAGTTCTAGTGGGCTGGCATTTAATACCTGGCAAGCTGTCAAAGAAGTATTTATTGAGCTCCTACTATGTGCTTGGGGCCTGGGCTAGTGGCCAGGGATTGCAGCAGTAGGCAGAACAGACTGGTGTTGTCTGCAGAGTTCTCCAGCTGGCTGCTATTTCCATGGCTTCATGGTCCCCAGACTATGGGTGCACAGAGTCACCAGTGCTTGGACAAGCCCAGGCTGCCCCACCCCACAGCATTTTCAGTTCTGTAGGTCAGGTGGGGCCTGAGAATCTGCTTTTCCAGCAAATGACTGGTGATGTCGTGCTGCTGGGCTGGGTTGTCCTCTTCTTAGCCACAAGGTCTCTTATCACATGTTAGCTCCTTAAAGGCTGTTATTAGTCTCTACCACATGACTTCTCCGCTTGTCACCGTTCATTCATTCTTTTTTTGTAGCCTTTAGTCTCTGATATTAGTTAGTGATTTGTTTATTGCATCATCCTCAATAGAATAAAGCCTCATGGAAGCACTGTTTGGTCCCCCGCCAGTGCTCTGATAGAAAAATAACAGTCACAGTGTGAATACCTATACAATGCAGTAACTGTGGGCATCCTGAGCCTTTAAGTTAGTATGTGTTTAGAAAGCCTTTCTAGCTTTAGTTTTTGAAGATCTTCATTCTGATTTCCAAGAAGAGGGGGTGATAGGACCCGTAGGAGAGTAACTCAGAGACCTAAGGAAACTGCACGCTATGGGATTTGTTTGCAGATACAGAGGCCCCTGTGGATTTGCTCTGAACAGACCCATGTTCCATCCGGCAGGTAACACTTGCGCGAGCTGGGTCAGTAAGCTGCCAGCCCCTATCTCCAAGCTTGGTAGCACATGGGCCTCAAACAAGCTATTCTGGATGTCTTTTCTCCCTGCACACTTTTAAAGTATGGAATCCAGCACCTTTGCCAGTGCCCCAGAAGTCCTGTCAGAATCGCTACAGAATTGGATGTGCCATTCTCTTCCTGTGCAAGAGCGAGACTTCTGCCGAAACATGCAGACCCCCTCCCCCCGGCCATGACCGAAGGGCAGGCGCTATCCTCTCCCTTTGACAGACAGAAGTTAGTCAGTGATGGGGCACAGGGGGCCTCTGCACACCTGACAGCACCAAGTCTGAGCCCTACTGCAGAGGGTCACAGCACACTGGCTTTTTGCTCTCCTGTGGCTGCTCTCAGCTGCTGTGAAGCCTGTACAGCCTACAGCCTTCCTGCTAAGGCCTTGCCAAGCGCGGGCTGAGGGGAGCGAGTCCGCAGGTTTGTTTGCCTGAGGCAGCCAAAGAAAGACTGATTTATTGCCCCCAAGTGTGTCATGAAAACGTAAGGGGGAGAGTCAGGTTCTGTCGCAGGGTGAAGAGGGTCCATGCAGGCAATGGGAGACACAGGAGTCACAGCAGTCTAGAGTCACGCGGGGGCCAGAGGGCCGCCCCGGGGCTGGGGTAACATAAGCTGTCGCTATGCAGGAGGTAGCTGTGTAAGAAAATCTGACCACAGCGGGTGCGTGACTTCAGCTAAAATTAACCTTGAAGGCTTTGCCTGCCTCCGCAGTGCTTTGAACTAGACACCGGGAGGGCACAGGCCGCAGGCTGTGACGGCTCTCTGCTCACTGCAGCCGGGGTCGAGTCATGCCTGTAAGCATCAGCGTATGGGTTCCGGCCCGGGGTCAAAGCTGGGATTCCTGTGACCATTATAAAGTGGTAAGCAAGCACCAGGGCTACTGGCGCAGTCTCCGGGGAGAGCAGAAGTTTATTTGAACTGGGCTCGTGCTTAGAGAGGGTGGCAGTTTACTTCCTGTGCCGGGTGGGACCCTTTCATCTTTGGGGCACCCTGCAGAGCTAACTGCCCACTCTGCTGTTCCGCATGTCCTCCTGGGTGAGCGCACAGTATTTTTAGAGCAGGTAGAGAAGGATCATCTGGAAATAGTTGGTGGCCTGAGAAAATACAGTTGCACACACCCAAGGCGGGGCCGACCGGGCCAGATCGGGAGGGTCATAGGTGACAGCAGGTGTGCGGTCTCCCCCGCCCCCCGTGCCTGGCCAGGTGCAAGCGGGAGAGAGGACAGTTGCTGGGGTCGGAGGAGAAGTCAGGGAGTGCTCCAGAGGGATCCGCTGCAGGAAGGACGCGTCCAGGGCAACTGAAGTGATTTCCTGCCCGGTGAGACCCCCGAGATGTTCCAGGAAGGGCCCGGCAGCCCCTTCCTCCTGCTGGCCGGGGAAAGCTGGGTGGGATCTTTCCGGCTGGAAGGCAGGCAACCCCGTGGCTTCCGGCTCGCAGTGGAGAGCTCGCGTGCACAGAGCAAAAAGGCAAGATGTACCTTTCTTCCTTTATGCCTCCCTGACATCCTGGTGATTGGTGTTGCCAGAGCTAACGGTGGTCTTGGGGCTTAGACACTTGGCATTTGGGGTTAACAGTAAATGGTCACTGTGAGGTGGCCTGAGGGTCAGAAGCCATAGCTTTATGGCAGGAAAGCCTCTTTAGCTTATGCTTTTTACCACAGCAACACTGAGCTTAGCCCTGCCCTGTGCCAGCGCACGTACCCCAGGCAGCGTGGGGAGTACCAGGTGGGCAGGCAGAGCCTTATTGTCCAGGGAGGACTGCGTTCCCTTCATTTGCTTGGTGAGTCCTGTGCACAACTGACCTTGCAGTGTTTAAGGGTAAAATGTCTAAATCTCCAAAGCACTTGTGCAATGAACAGCTATAATGTGTTGCTATAGGAAAGGACATGCATGATCCCGAGGGAAATCCTGGCAGGAAGATACTGTTCACAGGATTCTGAAGCCGTTTGTCACATGGGCCACTCTGGCAAGTGCTCTGAATGTCTGACATCCTCCTGCCTCGCCCTTGCTCCCTCCCAGTGTGTTGGTTTGGTGCATTAAAGGTATAAGTCTTACTGGGGGCCGGAGGGTTAGCTCAGTGGTTCCAGTGCCTGCCTCGCCTGCCTCGCAAGCACAAGGTCCTGAGTTCCGTCCCAGGTAACCACATACAATGCTGGGCGTGGCGACTCACGCCCACCGGCAATCAATACCACATACCACAGTGCCTGGCGTGGTGGCTCACCCCTGTAATCCCAGCACTTGGGAGGCAGAGGCAGGAGGATTGCTGAGTTCAAGGCTTGCCTGGGCTACATAGTGAACTCAGAACAAGCCTGAACTACAAAGCGAGACCCTGTCTCAAAAAAAAAAAAGATACAAGTCTATTGGGCTACCGGACACAGGTCTCTCTGGCTTCAGATGTCTAAAACTGCCCAGTCCATGCCTCATTTAGAGGGAGGTCTTGAGGTTATTATTTTAACTACTAGGGTCTTGGCTCCATGCCCTGTGCAGGGGATTTCTTTGAGGTCTGGTGTTAAGAATAGACCTTTCAGCAGGAGGACGCTGTGGTATGTGATCTGGGGCTCTGATAAACACATCGCACACCCCTGCCTGGGGATTTCCATGTCCTCATGAATATGGCCGGAGAAACATGGGTTTCAAATTCCCCCTTTCATAGTGATACAGGAGAAATAGCTCCCAACCTGCTAAATGTTGGGTACACTGTGCTGTTTCCCCAAATCAAGAATGAATTCTAAGGAACAATGAAGGTTAAGAGTGGGAAAAATTTATTGGGAAAGAGAGGTCCCGAGAGACACTTCTCAGAGGAAGTTTTATAGAGTAAAATCACAAGGGAGACACAACATGGTTCAGAACTATGGTCAACCTATAAGGCTGAAAGTCTAGCCACTTAGGAAATATGGATCCATTGAGAAAGCAAATTCACATAGCAAGTGTGGATAGAAAGAACAAGGACCTTTTCAGGAAGAGATGAATCAGGAAGGGATGGATCGGGAGGTCCTGGTCATCCACTGGGGTGACTGATGTCCATCTAAACTTTATGGACCAGGTGATAACAGTTATTGAATGTTGCTGATCCCTGGAGAGCCCTACAGGCCTGGCCCTTCTTCATCTGGAGGCCTGGCCTTTAACACACACGCCTTCAGCCACCGCTGTGATGTGTTTGCGGCTTCTCCACTTGAGGGCCTCGCTCCATCTGATGGCCTATGACATTTCTACCTATAATAGTACGAACTAGAGACCCTGGAGCTCGGTTTTGTCTTAGACCTCTCTCCTGCTAGTCAGGCCAAAGACAGGTGAGCCAGGCCAGCCAGAACACCTGGCCAGCAGTACTGATGCTGATCTTGGACCAGGTGAGCTCGCAGTCACCTCCTCTCTGAAATGGGGAAAATGTGGACTCTCCCCCAGTTCCCAGCATGGTGACAAGGCTGGCTGGATCCTGTTTGGGAAAGAATTTCCCATGGTGAGCCCTGCAGAGGGGAGGCAGGAGCAGCTGTGGTGTTAGGACTTTATTCTTCAGGGGATGAATCAGTCAAGGTCTCTTTTAGGGACTTTGTAGAATAAATAATATCTTTGTGCAGATTTTTCTTTTGTGCTTCTGGCCAGGTTGCCCAAGCATAGGGGAGGCACCACTGTTTTATTAGGTGCCAGCAGAAGCCCCAAGATGCCCCCGGGTGTAGGACTCTGGCTCTGAGCCTGAGGAAGATGCAGGGCTCAGCCATCACTTCCGCTGTGGCCAAGTCTCTTGGCCGGGAGTTGTGAGGGAGGACTAGGCTCCCAAAGCCAGGAGGAGAGGGAAGCAGTTCCCAGGGCAGGGCCCCGCCAGCTACTGCTGGGAATCGCCTGGAGACCGGGGCTTCCAAGTTTTCACAGCACGGCTTTCCCACAAAGGGCACGGCAGCGTCTCTGCCAAGCCCTGGGCCCTCTACAGAAAGGACCAGGCACTGTGACCACTCAGGAGACCATTGGAGCCCTCAAGGCCTGTGGCTTCCTTAGGAAGCATTTCTTCCTTTGCCAGTGCCTCTCCATGACCATGATCGGTGCCTCCCCATCTGTCCTTCTTCTATCCCTAACCTCGGGGCGTATGCGAGGTGCTGTTCTGTCTGTGGCAGAGGAAGAGATCAAGCTAGAAGAGCCTCTGTGGTTGTCTGGGTTGGATTATTATGAGGTTGTAACCAGGCTGTGACCTCAGATCTGCCTGCGCTTTCTACGTGGAACCATGCGTGGTATCTTGTCCTTGTCACTCACGGAGTATTTAGGGAAGTTTGTCATGAGTAGAGTAGCTTCAGCATGGGATAATTGCTCATCTTAACGCTTTGGCGGTTTAGGTATTTTACACTCATTATCCCAAGGCCAATGCCTTACGTTCATTACGTGTGGTTGGCACATCCCTTGTGTAAAAATACACTTATATTTATTTAACACAAATGGTATTTTCTGAGGCCCTACACTCTCCACCTCCCTCTTTCTCTAGCTAAAACCAGAGGAGGCCCTCACGGCCTCGCTCATGCCATCTGTTTAGTCACAGCGCCCTGCATGAGAGTGCGCTACCTTCTGGGCTTCTCCCATCTGCTTCTCCTCGCGAGGCCAGCCTGCCTGTGGGTGTTGTGGCCCAGGCATGTAAGTCCTAGCCCTCCGGGAGGCTGAAGCAGGAGAATTACAAGTTGGAGCTTAGCCCGGGCAATTTGGCAACTTAGTCTCTGTTGCGGTTTGTGTCTGGATCTCCCCCCAAAGCCTCATG
The DNA here is from genome assembly GCA_004025085.1 of Thryonomys swinderianus. Taxonomy (NCBI): domain Eukaryota; kingdom Metazoa; phylum Chordata; class Mammalia; order Rodentia; family Thryonomyidae; genus Thryonomys; species Thryonomys swinderianus. Next base: position 33,488 of record PVIC010011008.1, read on the forward strand.
CACCCTTTTCGGAGGTGGCCGAACCTGAAGTGTGTGATGTTGGGATTAAACCATTATATGTGAGTGGCTGGTTTGGCACCATCCTAATCCGACGGCCTGGGTGGCCTAGAGGGAGCAGGAAGATGCTGTTCAGGGCTCAGGAAGACGCTGTTCAGGGCTCAGGAAGACGCTGTTCAGGGCTCTCTTGCTGCTTTTTACTATCTTCCTCCACCATGAGCTGCTGCCCCTCTGTACCTCTCTGCCTTGGAGCCAGCAGATTATGGACTAAAATCTCCATGAACTGTCAGCCAAGTAAACCCTTTCCCCTTTCACTTTGGGTGTCAGGTACTTTATCTCAGCAACGAGAGAAAAGTAACAAAGACAGGCTCAAAATAATTTACAGAGGGCCGGATATTTAGCTCAGAGGTTCCGGCGCTAGCCTTGCAAGTGCAAGGTCCTGAGTTCGATCCCGGTAACCACATACAACAATGCTGGGCGTGGTGACTCACGCCCACCAGCAGTCAACTAGCAATCAGCACCACATTCCACAGTGCGGGGTGTGGTGGCTCACGCTTGTAATCCCAGCACTCAGGAGGCAGAGACAGGAGGATTGCTGAGTTCCAGGCTTGCATGGCTACATACATAGTGAGCTGAGGGCCAGCCTGAACTGCAAAGTGAGACCCTGTCTCAAAAAAAAAAAAAAAAATTATAGGAAGGGCTGGGTATGTAGCTCAATGCAAAAGGCCTGGGTTTAATTCCCAAAAAAAGAAAAAGGAAGAAAGCCAGTAATCCCAGCATTCAGAAGGCTGAGGTAGGAGGATTGCTGTGAGTTCAAGCCCAGCCAGTTAAACTACATCAAAAATCTCAAATAAACAAAAAACAACAGAAGCTAGGCTGCTATGCAGTCTTTGCAAACTTTACTCCAGATGCTCCAGAGAAAATCCCATAAACCACCAACCACTGCACAGTTTTCTTTGGACAAGAAATACCTTCAAATACTCACCATGTGTGTACGTAGTTTGCAATGGGTGTTGGAAATTTAAAATTCACTCTTAATTCCAGTGGTGGGGATTGAACCCAGGTCCTCTTGGATGTCGGATAAAATTTGTACCACCGAGCTACAGCTCTGCCTTGGTGAGAGATATTTAATCAGCCTCATATACATTGTGCAGCCACTTACCTGAGTGGTCTTAGGGGCCATTAAAAACAAAACAAAACTAAACCTTTTTACCATAAAGAAAAAACACAAAACAAAGAATTCCTCTCCCAGTGATTGCATTTCCGGTGCTGCAGCCTGAAGGACTGGCTGGAATGTAAATGCCAGCTGGGGACAGTGACTCACCCACCCGGAGCTGCAGTCCTGGCTCGCAGAGCTCCCAGCCCGGATGGAATGGAACTGGGTCAGGTGAGTTTGGATCTCCAGGGCCAGCGGGGCCCAGCCTGAGCAGAGCCAGCGGGGCAACCTCGGTGAGCCCTAAAGATGCCAGGACCCAAGCCAAGAAGCCTTGTGCAGAAGGCTCAAGGGGAGGAGGCAGCCAGGAAGGTCTCCCAGGCAGCACTGCCAGAGTAGGCACCCTGTTACAGGTGCTCCGGTGGCACTGTGTGGCACATGAGCTCACCTCTGCCCATCGGGCCCTGGGAGTCACCTAACCAGGGCTGTGGCTCAGTCTCTCCTCTCCCTTTCCCACTGGGAACAGAACTCGGCACCTTTAGTTGTTCCTAAGGACCCCACTGTCCCACCCATCGCCACCCCCAGCTTCCGGGTCTTGCGAGTTGGGTCCAGATCCTCCATGAATTCCCTTTTTCTCATGCAAAGCATTGTAGCTCACTCTCCTCTCCCAAATTTGCATGCTTATGAGCAGTCTCTACCGAACAGCTGCCTGAGGAGGGGGAGGGGAAGTGATACCTGCCACCCCCCCCCCCCCATGCTCAGCATTTGGCTGTCCAAGGAGAAAATGGTGAACAGCTTGGACCTGTGCGTTTCCACGGTGCACATCCTACCCCTAAGCCTGATCTCTGCCCAGCAGCGCCCGCTCCTGAACCATACGCTTACCCTAGGATAATAGGGGCACACGTCCTCGGGAACCAAAGCAACAGTGAGATACACAGTACTTAGGGTGCGATGAGAATTGTTGTGGTCGGTTTTGTTTTGTTTTGTTTGAGACAGGGTCCCGCTTTGTAGTCCAGGCTGGCCCTGAGCTCACTATGGAGCCCAGGCAAGCCTGGAACTCAGCAATCCTTCTGCCTCTGCCTCCCGAGTGCTGGGATGACAGGCGTGAGCCACCATGCCCAGCTGTGGTTGTTTGTTTTTGTGGTTTGAAGGGTTGAATCCAGGGCCTTCGCTCTGAGCTCCATCCCCAGCCTTTTTTAAAGACTTTCAGGACAGGATCTGCTTCAACTGGTTTCAGATTTGCCATCCTGCCTCAGCCCTCCAGAGCGCTGGGATCACAGGCTGTGCCGCTGCACACAGCCCAGCATTATCTCTTCAAACAGCACTTTAGATCCGCGGTCGGATGAGCCGGACAACCCGAAAACTGCCTCTGAGCAAAGGGCTCCTACCGGAGCTTGTTCTGTGCTTTCGCTGTGACTGGGCCTAAAGAGACGTGAAATATCATCCTGATCTCACGGACTCCACGCCCTGGGCAGTGAAGGGACCGATTCACCCATCGCCTGTGTATCCAACACCTCAGGTGGCCACTGACCTGTCTTTTCTCCCACCAGCTCATTCGTGTGTCCATCCGCCTCCCCAGGTCCGCCCCTCTCAGAACCTCCCTCCCTCCCTCCCCTCCCCCCTTCGTGATAAAGGCACAGGCGAAGTGTTTTCAGAGGCAAAAGAATAACCGTTCGCGCTGGGAGTGGGAATTGGGCAAGGGATGGCTTGCTTGGGTTTAGGCATTGCAGGGTGGGGACTCCACAGGCCGGGCCGGGGGGCATCCTGCCAGGGCTCCAAGGCTGATTTTCACCGCATGCTGGGAGTGTAGAGAAAGGAGAGCAGTCCGGCGGTCACCATGGCTCCCCGACTCTTGCAGGTACCAGCTCTCTGCCAGCAGCACTTGGCTGCGCTCTTTACAACCTTTAGTCCTACACAGACGCTGCAGTCCTGACTGTAGACAATAGGGTATTATCCCATTCTATAGATGTCGGAGCCTAGGCCTGGAGGGGTGGTTGCCAAGGTTACAAGGCCTTGCCTTTTAGTTGTCCAAACAGGTGTGGAGTCCCTTAGATCTAATCTCTCACTCCGTGTACATAACCATCCTGTGATGAGGAAATTTGAGACTCAGAGAGGTTAAGCAACCTACCCGAGGTCACCCAGGACTCTAAAGTCTTGGCTGGGTTGGGGACTTTGCATCTCCTTAGCCGGGGTGTGCAGAGGAGGAAGCTGCAGAAGCATGGAGGACACGGTGGAAATGCCGAAAAGGTCAGTTCGCAGGGCCCAGTTCTCGCCAGCCTTCAGGTTCGGCTGCCCCACCCGGCAGCGGCTCCGAGATGTTTGCGCATGCTCGGCGCTGCCCACCTGCGGGAAGGGGCTGCTTCCCACTCACTGAGGGGGAGGAAAATGCGCCTAGCCAGTCCCCATGGGCGCAGGAAGGGAAACAGTGCTGGAGAGACTCCACAAGGGGCCTGACGGGGGCGTCCGGGGCCACGGGGCATCCCGGGAAGAGCCGTTAGATCGCACCCTGGTCTCTGAAGTGACCTGAAGGAACCCCAGTTGCTGCCCTTGGTCCCAGGATGGTCTAGGGCGGCTCCAGGAGACCGAGAGGTAGGCTGTGTCCTGGGGCCTGGCTGCGTGGGCTACACTTCCTCCTGGCGGTGCAAGCCTGGCGTGCGCTTGAGATTTCAGTTTTTAAATTGTTCATTAGTACATTTTAGAAATATAGTTATAGCATTCATACAGGAGATTTGTACCTATACATGACATATCTTGATTCTTTTTTCCCTATTCCCCTCCCTTCAACCTCACTTCCCCTTCTTTTTATAAATCTTTGCTTTTTTATTCCTTTCTCTTTTTTTCTTTCTTTCATTCCCCCCCCCTTGTTCCTCTTCCCATGTGAACTTTTTCTTCCTATTTCACAATATCTAGTATACATTTTGGTCCTTGTTTACACTTCTGGTTTTTCACACCAGAGAAATAATACAATATTTATACATATGTGTCCAGTTTCACTTAAAAATATGTCCTCAGCGGGTATCCCTTTATCTAGAAAGGGCTCAAGCCTGTCCTTCTTTATGGCTGAGTAGTACTCCATTGTATAGAAAATCTTCTGTATTCACCAGTTGATGGCCATTTGGCCTGTTGCCAATATTTAGTTGTTACAAACTATGGTGATAATTTGCATGTGGGAGAGGGATTCCCAGGGATTGAACCCCAGGGCCTTCTCACTAAGCTACATCCCCAGCCCTTTTTTATTTCTTATTTTGAGACAGGGTCTTGGTAAGTTATGCAGACTGGACTCAAATTTCCAATCCTCCTGTCTCAGCCTCTCAGCATGTTAGGATCAGAGGTGTGTGCCATCACGCTGGGCTTATATTTTGTTTTGCTGAGACAGGATCCCACCAAATTGCCCAGGTTGGGCTGGAGTTTTCAACATCCCTGCTTCAAACCTGCCCCACTCAGTGCTGGGACCATGGCGTCAGCCGCTGTTACCTGGCACACCTGACCTTTACAGCCTCTGCGTCTCAATATGTGAAATGTCAACGGTTAGTTACTCAGTGACTGTGAGCGCTTAGTATGTGCCAAGTGCCGTTCTCGATGTCTGGAAAAATTCATTAAGAATCCTCCTCCTCGCGGAGCATCGCCTGCCCCAGGAGCGCAGGGCAGGGGAGGAAGCTCCTGGGTGGAGAATGTGGGTGACCCCAAGGTGAGGAGGAGCCGGCCGGCCACACCCCCAGCCCTCAGCCCCTGTGGGTCCTCCCAGCCCGGTTACCAGGTGCAGTTTCAAAATCCTTGGAGTGGCCCAACACGCCCACCTGCGCAGACAAAGCCTCCCTTGTGTGTGGCCCAGGGGCCCTGGCCAGCCTGGTGGAGAACGGGCAGCTTGCCCTGGAGCGCTTCCCTTCTCGCCCGCAGCCCCATAACGCCAACTTGTGTTATATTGGCGTTTTCATTTTTACTACCTAACGCTCTTATGAAACGATGTTTGCTTTGTGCCTTGGTGACGCGGGCAAGTGTCGGCTCCGCCCTCAGCCTCTCAGCGACCAGCTCTGTGCCCAGGGCCGGGGGCACCCGTGGCGTGGCGCCATCCGTCCTCTCTCCCGCGGTGTTCCTCACACCGCCCCGGCGCGCGACTCCCCCGGCAGCGGGTACTGTGCAGGTCCTCCCCACACCGCGGCACCGTCAGCGGCCAGACGCACCGCTCCGGACCTTGGCCTCGCGTCCTGTAAGGCGGGGAGAGTCCCTCTGACTTTCAGCACCTCGGCTTCCCCATCTGTACAATGGAGAAGTTGATGTTTTCCTTAAAGACAAGGTGGGGTCTGTAGGATCCATTGTCCGCAGTCCTGGTAATCGCGGCTCACAGATGGACCCTGTACTCAGGCCCAGGCGTTGGTAGCGGATGTTATGTCAGCTTCGCAGCACAGTGAAAAGGTTGTTGATTCATTTTTGCAGATGAGGCAACTGAGGCCGGGGTAGTTTACGTAACTTATCTAGGATCACTCCGGTAGGAAGTAACTAAAGTCTGACTGAACCTAAGTGAGCTGACTCCAGAAGGTCACAAGTATGACCAGAATAATGTAGGTGCTTGGGCAGCGCTTGCTTAGTGCACTGTGGAGTGTGTGTAGTTGTTCCCTGGGTGACTTGAACACACACTGGACGAGCCACACGGAAAACATGAGGAGGGTGTGTGGTTACTGAAGGAGAAAGTACAGGCAAGAGCAGGCCAGGGAGAAGGCACACTGTGGCCCCGAGGAGAAGGGAAAAGGGTTTTTGTATCTAAACCATCCGGGTTGGCTTCCCTGTCATGCAGTTAAGGCTTTGGGACAGGTACCCTGTCAAAAACTCACTTGGTGTCTTCCAGATATAACCATCCTGTGGAAAGATCCCATCAGATGCAAATGAAGGATTGAAAAGAGCATCTTCTCGTTGGCCCTCTGAGCAGCACCAGATTCAAATGAGGACTGAACATACAGTTTTCTGATTGGTTCTGTGCTCGGTGCTCAGGGGCCATGGTCATTTTGAGTCCTGTGTTCTGTGCGCATCTTCCGGGTTCCTCTGACCTTTTTTTTTTTTTTGAAACAGGTTCTCACTTTGTAGTTCAGGCTGGCCCGGAGCTTGCTGTGTAGCCCAGGCAAGCTTCAAATTCAGCAGTCCTCCTGCCTCTGCCTCCCGAGTGCTGGGATGACAGGCGTGAGTCTCTGACCTTTGACACATGCTGCCCAGTCCTTGGTCTCATTCGTCCGATCGCCAGTCTCCTGCCTCAGCTCTCAGGAGTGCTCCGAAGTGGCGCAGGAGAGGAGGTGCAGGCGCTGGAAAAGGAACGGAAGTGTAACTGAGGTTGCGCCGGGCCTCCCTCCAGTCAGCTGCTGGGAGTGTTTGTGCCCCGTGGTAACAGAGGCGTGCTGTGGGCGGGGCGGGGCAGAGGTCTGCTTGGTGCTTGTGTAGGCAAGAAGGTTACTACAGATACCTGGGGAGGAAACCAGCAGCTGGCTCCTCTGAGCCCCCGCTGCCCCCACCTGGGACAGACAGACTGGACCCAAGACACAGTGCGTACCTACAGCCCGAGGCTGGCGGAGGGTTGCTGTGAGCTCTGGGCGTTCTGTGTCTTCTGTGTTCTTTCCTTTTTGTTAGTGCTTTCAGTACATAATGATTACATCGCTGGTACGTGAATATAACACAGCTTAATTCTTTTTTATATCCCTTTTCTGAGCCTCCCCCCTCTTCATTTCTTATTCTCTTTCCCATTTGAGAAAGATTGATCTCTGTTTCCTACTTTTATTTTGCTCTTTATTTATATTTGAGGTCTCTTATGTAGGCAAAACCTTCCAATATTTAAGCTTGTGTGTCTGATTAATTACGTGTAACTTGGTCCTCAAGGTGCATCTATTTTTCTACAAGTTTAGCTTTCTTTATGGCAGAGTAGTGCTCCACTATGTGTAAAAACCACATTTTCTTTATCCATTCTTGCGATGATAAACAGATACTATGAACTGCGCTGCTATAGTCACAGGTGTGCACGTATCACTACCCTGAGAGGCCTAAGGTCTGTGCCGCTCCTGGAGCCCAACTTTGTGGTGGTTTCGCTTGGCTGGAGACCGGCTGAGAATGAAAAGCTCTGTATACTGAAAAGAGTGCGGCAAAACTCCTCTATTTGTGCTGCCCTTGAGGGCGGCGTCCCACCAAGGCCTTGCTTAAAGATTACCCAATGTGGGCCGGAGGGTTAGCTCAGTGGTTCTGGCGCCTGCTTCGCAAGCGCAAGGTCCTGAGTTCGATCCCCGGTCACCACATAGAATGCTGGACGTGGAGACATGCCCACCAACGATCAACGCTGCATACCAATGCCGGACGTGGTGGCTCATGCCTGTCATCCCAGCACTCGGGAGGCAGAGACAGGAGGATTGCTGAGTTTGCGGCGGCTTGCCTGGGCACCATAGTGAGCTCAGGGCCAGCCTGAACTACAAAGCGAGACCCTGTCTCAAAAAAAAAAAAAGATTACTCAGTGTTTCTATATGATTTTTAAAAACTTTCAGGTATTTTTGTTTTCATTTTGGACACAGGATCACACTGTGTGGCCCAGACTAGCCTTGAACTTGGGATCCACTGGCCTCAGCCTTCCACGTCCTGGGCTAACAGATATGTGGCACCGTGGTGGGAAATTCTCAGATCTTTTAAAGAGGGTCCAGCAATTTGGCAGGACCTCAGGGGGCCCTTGTATACCGTACCACACTAGTGTTCAGTGTGAATTCAGACAAAGAGAAGTTGTGTTAATTAAGAGCCAGGACCAAGGGGCAAAATAAAAGATAGTTAACAGAGAGAATAGGGAGCCTAGCTTTTTTGCAAATAGGGAGGGAACCCAGAGATGAGGGAAGAAGGGAGGGGAAGGGGTGTAAGAAGGATTAAGATGTGTCTGCGTGTGTGTGTGTACACCCACTCCCCTGATGAACGTAATCATTACACACTCCGAACATGAACTACTAAACATAAAAATTTATGTTTCAAAAGCTAGGGTCATGATTTTCTATTTGGAAAAGATTTCAGTTGAATAGTTAAGAATGTGTGGCTTCCAACCATCCAGAATGACTTATTCCTTCACAATGCAGTTGCCCAGTGTTTAACTTGAATATTCACAGCAGCTGTTTAATACTCTGTGCCAGGTGCTGTACTGGCCACTTACATACGTCACTGGGCTCTGTGTGTACAACAACTGTGCGGCCCTGTTGTCCTCAGAGGGGACACAGCTCTACCAGGGTCACCCAGAGCTCATCCCTGGTCCTGGGGTACGGCATGCACTGCCTTTGTAGTGACTGTCATGTGGAGTACAACAGGTACCCTGTGTGGCACATCAGCAGGAGGCAGCGGTACCCAGGGAGGAGCGGCCCTGTGCCTCCACGCTGGGAGTGGGGACACTCAGAGGATGCTGGGAGGACACTGGGCACAGCCAGACTCTTCTCTGAGAAGTCAGGGAGCAGAACCAGGCCCAGCTTCCTCGTGCCTGTGTGTTCTTCCTCCTTCTTCTCCAGAGTCTGGCACTGGGACATTGTCCCATCCCCGGGCTCTGCGTGACCACGCTTTGCAGGCCCATGGTGTGGCCTTTCTTTGGGAGAAGTAGATTAGACTGTGACGGGCAGAGAGAAAGTAGGACCATGCATTTGGTGCTAGCTTGAAATCCTCCTGCTTCAGCCTCCCAGAGTGCTAGGATTATAGGTGGATGCCATGACACCTAGCTCAAGATGAACATTTATTTTGCTATTGTTGCAACAGCATTT
>PVIC010011009.1:0-42234 GCA_004025085.1 Thryonomys swinderianus
TCCCTCTCTCTCTCTCTCTCTCTCTCTCTTTGCAGTACTAAGTATCAAACTCAGGACTTTGGACTTTCAAGGCAGGCACAACACAGCTCAATCCTTGGCCCCAAGCTGAAAGACAGGGTCTTGCTTTGTAGTTCAGGCTGGCCCTGAGCTCACTATGTAGCCCAGGCAAGCCTAAAACTCAGCAATCATCCTGCCTCTGCCTCCTGAGTGCTGGGATTACAGGTGTGACCCACCACGCCTGGCACTGTGGCATGCAGTATTGATTGCTGGTGGATGTGACTCACTACACCCAGCATTGTTGTATGTAGTTACCGGGGATGGAACTCAGGACCTTGGGTTTGAGAAACAGGCGCTGGAACACTGAGCTAGATCTCCAGCCCCCTTTAATTGAATTCTTTATTGGTACATTGTATATACAGCTCACAATCACACACAACATTGGGGAATTTATACCAGTATATGGCACAAATTAATTTTCATTTTTACATTCTCATCCCTACACACCTGCAGCCACCCATCCCTTATATACATGCTCTTTTATTTTCTTTTGGAATCATATTTATTCCTTCCCCTCATTATGTTCCCACATCAAATTCTTTTTGGATGTTTCCTATTTTACAAAAACTATCATACATTCTAGAACTCATTTACATCTATAAGTTCTCAAGTGAAAGAAGAGATCCAGTATTTGCATATCTGTGATCTATTTATTTCACTGTGTCCTCCAGGTGTATCCATTTGTGCATAAATGAATGAATCTTGTCATTCTTTATGACAGAATAATACTCCATTTTAGAAAAAAAAACACATCTTCTTTATCCAGTCTCCAGTTGATGGGCATTTGGGCTGTTTCCAAGACTGGGCTATCATGAACTGAGCTGCTATGAAGAAGGGTGTACTTCTGTCTTTCCAATGTGGTTTTTAAAATTCCTTTGGGTATATTCCTAGCAGAGGGATGGCAGGGTCAAATGGGACTCCTAGTCCTAGTTTTCCAAGAAATCTCCACATAGATCTCCACAATGGTTGCACAAATCTGCAATCCCACCAACAGTGCAGAAGGGTTCCTTTCTCCCCACAGCCTCAAGAGCATTTATTGTTGGTTGATTTCATAATAGCAGCCATTCTTTGTGGAGTGAGATGAAATCTCAGTGTGGTTTTCATCTGCAGCTCTCCAATGACCAGTGATGTTGAACATTTCTTCATACGCTTCTAGGCTGATTTGACTTCTGCCTCTGAGAAGTGTCTGTTCATTTCAGATGCCCATTTTTTTCATTGGGTCCTTAAACTTGGAGGACTGATTTGTTTAATTCTTTATATATTCTAGATAGTAACCCTTTGTCAGACAAACCTCTAGTAAATATTTTTTCCCATGTTGTCGATTATCTTTTAGCAGTGCCAGTGGTCTCTTTGGCTGTGCAGAAGCTTTTTAGTAGGATGAGATCCCCTTTGTTGATTTTTTTTTCTGCTAGTTCTTGTGCTATAGAGGTTTTATTCATAAAGTCTCTGCCTAAGCCAATGTCTCCAAGAGTTTTACCTAACCTGTTTGAAATTATTTTCTAAAAGATATCATTCAGCTGTTTCTTATTAAATTATCTTTTGTATAACATAAGCAGCTCTTCAAATACTAAATTAATTTGACATTTTTATGAATTTTGGGTTTTTCTCTTTCAATAACTCTCATTTAGTTGTCGCTAAACTACCAGTGTATAATCATCTATTTATTGTCACATATAATATACATATTATACAATCATATATTTACAAATAGGATAATTCTAAAATATATTAACCCCCAAATTAACTTTGAATGTTTAAGGCTTGTTCTTCTTTATACCTTGTATGTTTTCTGACTCTCCTAGGAGGAAGTGAGAAACAAATGAGGTAAAGAAAGAGTCTTTCTTTTCTTTCTTTTTTTTTTTTTTTTTTTGAGACAGGGTCTCACTTTGTAGTTCAGGCTGGCCCTGAGCTCACTATGTAGCTCAGGAAACCCTTGAACTTAGCAATCCTCCTGCCTCTACCTCCTGAGTGCTGGAATTATAGGTTTGAGCCACCAAGCCCGGCATTTGTGGTATGTGGTACTGATTGCTGGTGTGCATTAGTCACCATGCCTGGCATTGTATGTGGTTACCAGGGATCAAACTAGGGACCCTGTACTTGCTAGACCGGCGCTGGAACCACTGAGCTAAATCTCTGGCCCAGGAAAGAGTATTTCTTAAAATGATTCTAAAATCATCTTACTCGATCACCAGTGTTTTTTTTTTTTTTGTTGTTAAATTAGTAGACTTCCTTTCCAATAAATAACCTATGTGTAGAAATGACAAAGTATATTTTAAAAAGTTAACTCTCATGCAAATATTAGATGATGCTATTTTATTCAAATATTAATTGAGTAGGGATAGATGAGATATTAAACTGTATTTTAAATGCATTTCAGAATGAGGGTTTTAAATAGTTCCTTTGGAAAGAGATTAGTGTTAGATACATACAGACTCAGTTATTGTCAGACAGGACAATACCATTTGTTTGGAGGCAGCGTGTGTACTTAAACATAATCCATAGAATTCTAAATCTAAAGAACACATAACTTCAGTTTTCAGCTACAAGGCTGTGATTAAGTAGTTTTTGGCAAAACAACTATCAGTATATTCTCTAGATTTAAGTAATCCTCAAATGGGTTTGTTAAATTATATCCTAGTGTAACAGAGCAGAGCCATATTGGCCACAATTTGGGAATGTTTTTCCAAGGTTTTAATGAAAATTTAAGTGGGTGAATCAGGGTCACTGTCCAGATGATAACCTCAAAGTGTATAGAAGTACTGAATTTTCGAGTAGCTTCCCTTGAGAGGTGACAATTGTCCTTCCCAAATCCTTTTATTGTTAGGAAGTTGCAGCCAGATACTGCCTCATATTTCATCAGTAAGACTCAATGGAAATGTTGGCTCGTGCATCCATTTGAAGCCCATTTCTCTCTCACTGAAAGGGAATCAACATACATGTAGCATAAACTGGGATTTGATCTTTGATGTTATAATTTATACCTTTTATATCATAATGTGTTTATTTAAAATTTTTATTTGTACACTTTTTTGGGGGGAACTGGTATTTGAACTCAGGACCTTGTGCTTGCCAAGCAGGAGCAGCTCCACTGAGCTAAATCTCCAACCTCATGCAGCTTAACTTTGAAGGCTTTCCCTATGATTTGTCATAATAAAGTTGATTTCCATTGCTAAGAAGGGAGTGAGAAAAGAAAAATACAGAAAGCTTACTGGAAAATAGGAAAGCAGTGTAATATGAAAAAGTCTGTCTTTATATTATATATTATCATGTTGGTTTGATAAAGATTTCATTTGAATGTCATTGGTTTCAGACTAGAGATGAAGAATACATTTTAAACTTAGAACTGATTCTGAAAATAACTTTCTAGTATTGTATGAATGGATGTTTTGGCTTTGAACCATTTTATTATTCTTCAGCCATTAATAGTGATAAGTATATTATTAAGTATTTAATTTTAATGTTAGTGTTTGACAGCATTAATAATAATGTATTTCAACATTACCATACTATTTTTTAAAAAAAGCCAGAATTGAGACAGTTGCTAGGGAGATTCATGTACAGGGTTTGTCACAAAAATTGAAATCTCTTGTGAAACAAAGCTAATTTTTTGCTTATCAAGAAAGAACTGATAGGAAATTATAAAATAAAGTAATTGTATTATCCCAAACCAAAATTGTCTACACATTCCTAAGTCATCCTGGGGCTTCTTTGTTTTTTTCAGTGGTGGGGTGTGAACCTAGGACCTCTCCATTGAGGCCCCTCCAACCCTGTGCCCTTTCTATTTTTCACTTTGAGACAGGGTCTTGCCAAGGTGTTGACATGCCCAGGCTGTGCCTCAACTTTCAGTCTTCAGCCTCCAAAAGTGCTGGGGTGGTCACAGTCTTGTGTAATCTAGCTCAACTGGGAGGATTATTTTTTTATTAGTAGGTAAGTAAAATGGCCTAAGCCCATTTTCTTGCAAGGATTCCCTACAGTCTTGGTGTGAGTACTCACCTGCTAAATATTATCTTCTTTTAGATATGTTATTTCCGATGACTTCAACCGTTTTACTCTTCTACTTACTCTCTAAGTCCAGCAATGAAATATTGTACATGATAGAGTTTGGTGTGTTTGTAAGACAAAAACAACAGCACAAAATAGGCAAAAGTGCTGTTTTGATGTGAATGTTCAACACTACAATTCTTAGACTGTTTGGAGTCTTTCCATCATGCAAAAGTAGTTTTTTACTAGCTGTTTTCTGTAAGCTCTGTGTATTTTCTATACATACTTCTCTGTAATTCTACTCTTACTTGAATATCAAAAATTTCTTTCCCTTTTTAATGCCTTCTCATCTTTAAAAAAAAAATCTTTTTTTTTTTTTTTTTTTTTGGTGACAGGGTCTCACTGTGTAGTTCAGGCTGGCCCTGAGCTCACTATGTAGCCCAGGCAAGCCTCGAACTCAGCAATCCTCCTGCCTCTGCCTCCTGAGTGCTGGGATTACAGGCATGAGCCACCATGCCCGGCAAAAAACCATAATTTTATTAACTTTATTATGCAGGGAAGTCTAATACAATCTAAATATTTTCCATAAAGTCTTTGATTGTCCAGTGAGTTTTGCTGTTGCCAATCAATATTTCTTGAAATATATCCTGTAAAAAACTCCAAGACCTGCATGATAAATGCTTCCCTTTGCCAGATAAAAGGAAGTATGCTGTCTTTTTATAGCAACAGCCTATGAGTTGAGCTCAAACCTGACCAAAGGGCGATGAAAGTGGAAAACAGACACAGAAAATAATTGAAATCACAGGTGGGTGGGGGTGGGGTGGGGGAGTCTTCGACATAGGGCCCTCAATGATTGGCGCACCTTGTTCTTATTCACTCAGACACAGGCAGGAGCAATTAGAGTTCACAGGACTCACCTGTCTCCCGCCCTTCTGGTGCTTCCCCGGGGGAGCAACTGCACCTCAGGTGTTTTTACTTCTCCCTGCAGCGTGCTAGTTCACTCCCACGCATTCTTTCTCCTCAGTGCTCAGAGAGGAGGCCCCTAGGCCGCATTCCTCTCCTATGAACTCCACACCTTTTCTGCCAATGCTGGGTTTTTTGTTTGTGTTGTGTATTTTGGGTGTTGGTGTCTTTCTGGTGTAGATTTGGAGTGAGTACTATCTTTCAACTTCTTCGAAGTTTTCCCGTATGTGGAAAAGGAACAGTGGGCAACGCAGCTCGGCTATGGTTTGTCTCCTCAGCGATGGGGGCCCCAAGCCCCAGAGTCTTGGCCCAGAACGCCTTCCTCTTGGGCCCTTTTGGAAGAGACCTTCTATACAGCCCAGAGCGGAATGTGCTCACGGAGATGAGCCGTCTGGTGGACGCGTCAGGCAAAGTCGTCGTCACCTGAGGTATCACGTTATTTTTGCAAACCTTGCCTTTATATTGTGACTGTTATTATGTAAAAATGACAACGTTCTAAACAAAAGGCATCATTTCCTCCTTTTTATATAGACTCTCCTTGAAACTTAATAGAGCTAGCTCCACCCAAAACATATGGAATAGAGACCCGAGGTTTTGGTGGATCAACACACGAATGACCACACAGAATCGGTGCTTTGACTGTTCATTTAAGAATGTCTCAAAACTTCAGCCTTAAGACAAAGTCTTATTTTATTCCAGGGTAAATCAGTTTAAGCCTACGTAAGAATTCCAGCTGATTAGATGAGAGGAAATCATACTTATCGTAAAATTGTTTTGAGAGGTTATCTGGTCTGATTGAATGAGAATATCAAGAAAAGGCCAGCTAAGTAGAAGTGAATTCTCATTTACTAATAATGTTTAATCTAGGAGAGCGAATTCTGCTCAGTACCAGGATGGAATCATTGTTGAATAGTTGAAACATTAAACTGTAATCTCTAATAAATGGGAGTAAATGATGCTTGTTGTATAGGGCTTTCATTTATTTTTAATAGTTTTACATCAGGGTTTGTAGGTCTATGGGTAAAAATGAGAATTAACTTATGTCATATACTGGTACAAATTTCCCAGTGTTGAGTGTGATTATGAGGTGTATATAAAATGTATGAGTAAAGAATTCAATTAAAAATAGTTATACACCGGCATTTATATTTCAGCTCTGTGTCTTTCTACGGTATTGGTTAAGGTAAAAAGCTATTTTAAAGTACTTTCCTGGAATATTTACATTAGTAATCATTTGTGTTTAAACATTAGTAGTTAACATCTTTTTGGGTTGCAAGAGTTACTGACATTTGTAGATCACAGAGAAAGGTAGAAATGTTATTATCTTTTTAAAATTGAGAATTTTCCCTTCAGCAACAAAGACCCTTGGGCAGCCTTGCTATTATGTGGTTTTCTTCCAGAATGAAATCCTCCAGGACATGCAGAAATCTTTTATTTCTCAATCCTATCAAAAGCATAGAGTATGAGCTCTGTATTCTATCATTAAGTTCAGGATAATAAAATTTTAAATATTTTTCTTCTTCAGTAATTAATCTAATCTAAGAAATGACTTTGCTTTATTAATAGAAAAGTTAACTAAACTTGATCATTCCTTTTTAGCAATTGGGTTCCAACTAATTAAATTTTCACATAATTATTTTTTAATCTGCTGCCATTCCTTGTAAAGCATACTTTCTTCTTTTTGCTTATTAGAATCTCATCCCCTTTCACCTTAAATTGTGAGATTTAATGAAATACTAATGAGACTTTCAGATTCAAAAGAATGTTTAACAATGTTATTTTGCAAGACATTTAGGATACAGAGCTATAATTGTACATCATTATTTCTTTGGCTGACAGCTTCTCCTAAAAGATATTTTTATTTTTCAATAAATAAATCAACTGCCAGCATTAATGCTTAAGGTGCTTTCTTTGATAAAGGTCAAGAAGGAAACAGCAAAACCAAAAAAGGAAGTAATATTTATATATTCCAGTGTTGGTTTCTTTATAAACACATTTCTTTTATCAGAGAGTTTCAGTGGAGTTCAGGTTTGTTCTTTTCATGGGAACCATTTCCTATGTTGCTCTCCTCAAACAAAATTGAGTCCACATGTCTTCATTAATTATTTAGGTCCCTGTATGAGAACTAACTAAAGTACAGAAATCATACTCTTCTCTTGTTATTTTTTTCTTCATTATGCCACATCTGATTACATTTTACCACTTTCATTGTCTTGATGATTATGAGTAGCAAAATAGGTCAAGACTTCCTCTAACTGAATATTATTTGTAATGTTGATACTGCAGGAAGGTATGTTTCGATTTCACCATTCTTCATTTGTGATGTGACACAATTCCTTCGAACTGTTGTAACCCTCTTGACTTGTTCTTTTGCTCTGACATTCCTACTTGTCCTCATCTCTTCCTCTTTAAATTGTCTATATCTTACTCTTCCTCTGCCTCTCTTAGTTTTTGTTTTTTGAACTTCTTCATCAGATAATAGCAAAATCAAATTTTAAGAGTCAGGTAATAATGGGAAAATGTGATTAGGAAGTATGACAAGAGGAAATAAAGGTGAATGTAGTGAACCATAAAATGTATCCCCCATATTATAGGTAGTAATATCTTGTAACTTAAATGCATAGAAAAAATACCAAGTTATAAAACTATACTAAAACTTTTTTTACACAAAAGAAGACAGATCTTGGCCTGAAATTTTCCAATAATACATCTTTTTTTACTTGTCATTTAAACTGACAAAAAATTCTGAAAATTGTTGTTTTAGGTATTCTGTCCAATGACTGTACTACAACAGGGCTGTGATTTGGACACAAGTCTGTCACTTATGAGATCTTTGATCTTAGCCAGGTATTTTATTATTAGGTCTCACAAGGCACTTAAAAATAAAATATCTTCTTGAGGGTAATGGAATTTAAGGATGTGAATTTATATTTTAAATGTAGGTATTAGGAGGAAACCTTCATTTATAGTAAACCATGGGATGTATATTTGCAAGACTGCAGGTTAACCAGAAAAACCAGGATATTAGGACTTCATGTAACAAATTATAATACCTTGGGTAGGTTAAAATGATATCTCTTTTATCACTTCACAGTCCTGAAAGTCAGAAGCCTGAGTAGTCCTCACCCCAAATTACTGCTGTGACTTTTCTTACCATTACTGAGTCTTCATTGTAGGACTTGTGCCAATATCTTGTCAGCGCCTGCTCGTTTAAGTCTCATAGAGACTCTGTTAGTCATTGCTACTGTTTTTAAAGTGATGGGACTGAACAGTGATGCTCACTGGAAATGCCTCCATCAACAACTTCCTTTTTCTTTCACTTGTTTTCCACCTGATCTCAAAGTAGACAATGAAGTGTCCCAGGCAGAAGATAGAAGTAGGTGTCACTGTGTTGCCGCGGCTCTCCCTCTCCCCACTATGGTTTATTAATTAGGCCATTTCAACTGAAACAAAACACCACTGTCTTTTCTTTGTTTTCTGTATTCTCAAGTGCAACCTTTTATGAAAAATCTCTCAGTGTCCGGATCATCATCCATGCTGGAAAGAAAAACCATTCTGAGAATTTCAGACAATACAGGAAATTCATTTAAAACTTTTTGCAGTGTTGGAGGTGGAAGGAACTCGATGTATTCTTGACATTAATGAGTGTTTGAAGCTCTTTTTTTTATCATGATGGGATAAAAAAGGAGTAGGGGGCGAAACCAGAGATCAAGAGCAACTCCGCTTTTGGGCTTTCTGCTGCCCTACATCACTGAAACTCTGCAGAGGCTTCAAAGACCGCTGGAGTCTCTGACACTACTGACGACCTTGCGGGTGAAGTAAGGTACCGCTGAGCACAGGGAGGGCGGGCGCCCTGCCCTCCCCCTTCTTCCTTCCTGCGGCGCTTCCCGTGAGAAGAACCCAAACCAGACATGACAGGAAGTGCAAGAAACACAATTTATTCCAGTTCTCTCAGTTATAAAAGGAGGCTTGCAAGGGGCAGGACTACACTTCTAAGGAAGTAGACAAAGCATCCCGGGGCACATGTTGGGGAGCCTGGTATAGTTCCTGACATTTCACACAGGTTTTTCAGTTGTTCCCTCCTCACATCCATCCATTGCCGTTCACAACCATTTCTGGGCTGTTCTTCTGTTTGGGATGTTTTCATGGAAGACAATATCAATTTCTTTTCCACAGGTTTGTGTTTGTTGCTTTGTGTTTGTTGGATTTCAACTCATTTGCCGTTGCTAGAAACTTTCTGCTATAGTCCAATCCACAGTTTCTGGCCCATGGCTGGTTCCCGTCCCATCTTCACACAGCATAGATCTAGGGGTGCTTCGTTCAGGAGAACAAAAAGCACTGCATTCTGGGAAATAATTTGTTGTCTTTTTTTCCCCTCATTTTAATTTAATTTATTGGTACATTATATATACACATCACAATTATACTCAACATTGAGAATTTGTACCAGTATATGACATGATTTATTTCTCATTTTTCCCCTTTCCCTCCCCACTCTATAACCCTCCGCCCCTGTGTGCACAAGCTTTGTTTCCTTTTTTTTTAACCATCAGTTTTTCTTAAGGACATACTCATAAGTGAAATAAATAGTTCACAGATATGTAAATATCATGTCTTTTCTCAGGTATTAGAAACTGAAATTGTAAATGAGTTCTAGAATGTATGCTAGATATTATGAAATAGAAAATATTCAAAAGGAAATGGGGTTTAGGGGTAAGTAATGAGGGGAAGGAAAGAAAAAAAATTGTTTTCTTGAAATCAAGACTTCTTATTTAAATTTTGAATTTGAAAATAACATTAGAGTGTTTTACATTTGCCCTGGCAGCTTTATAAGGTTAGTTGTTCCAGTTTAATGTCTGATTAACTTCAAAATATATATTGAATATGGAATGAATAGGTCAGCTTTCATTTTTATGTGCTTATATTTCTTTGTTAACAACATTTATTGGAAAAAGATTCCTACTTGTTAAAGATGCTGTTTGAGATAGTCAATAATTTTTTTCCCTTTCAAATTCTCTTAGTTGTCTTTGCTCCAGAATAAGAATGACCTTAGCCTTGTAAATTTACTTGAAAAGAGCCATGCTTCCAGTGTAAGCATTTATAAATCCACAGTATAGAGAATTGAGTAGGAAAACTAAAACATCATCAGTAAGTGACAGAAAACATACTTTTACACTTTCATCATGTGTTTGAATGATCCCAGCAAGATCTAAACGTTGTATCAGATTTGTGAGTCCACTTATATCTGATACAGTGTCAAAATATTAAGAGCTTTCCCAATCCTCCAAAAATAGCTTAAACTCCCAGCATGCTGTTAGCTAGTGCTGCTTGCATCTCTTTCCTGAGCTGTGTGGAGGGATGAATGTTAGGGCCCTTGACCTCCGAGAAGAGTCACTCTAGATTGAGCAAAGCTTAGTGATATCTCAGCATTTCTGTTAAGGCATTGACTTTACATTATACATCATATCTTTCTTTTATATTTGGCTACTATTCTAGTTATTTTGCTTCATTTTAAATTTATAGTTCACACAAATTTAAGAGAATGTCATATAATTACAATTAATAATTTTCTCAGGCTTATTTTTAGGATAATTCTTTTTAGGATATATTCAATGGTATTGATGATATAAAATGACAACTTATTAGAGTGAAAGCTGTGTACATTTTACCTGAAGGTTCAGAACCCCAGATTATATTTTAACTCACAATTTAACATTTAAATATTTTCAATTTCTATGTTATTTCCATTGCTTGAACAGATCAGAAAGTAACATTTTAAGATATTACAAAACTATTGGATCTAATAGACACCTCAAATATATATATATATATATATATATATATATATAAATAACCTTTACTTTTTTGCAATTTACTCCTAATTTTACCAATTAAAGTATTTTGATATAATATTTTACTAGCATATATCTATATTGTTGATAAACATTGTTGCTTGTAGCCAATGCATTATGCAGTTTTAAAATAAAAGTTCAAAGAACATTGATTAAAGCCCTTATTGAAAGCTTATCTCAGTTAAGAACTAATTTCCCATGATAGAGTTTGTGCACACACACATATCTTGTACACATCATATTGGAGGCTTGTACTTGGCCCATTGACATTTGGTCTTTTTTTCTGTCCCATCTCTCCAGGCACTGGTATAAAAGTATACACGTGTAGTACGAGTATCTCTTCCTGAGATGCTTGGGACCAGGCGAGTTTCTGATTTTGGAAGTTTTGCTCATGGGTGAGGAGATCTCAAGGAGATGGGCTGAAGTCTGAGCAGGAAATTCACTCACGTTTCAGGCACGCGTCACACCCGTAGCTATAATTGGCACTACGGCCATTTTATGTGATATTTTTGGTGCCCCTGCATCCTGACCGCAACCTGTCACATGCAGTTGGGTGTAGAGATTTCCACTCATGTCATCCCGTCACAAATGTCACAGTTTGGACTGTTTTGGATTGCATATTTGCTGGTCAGGGATGCTCCCTCTATAGGTATCTGTCCCTATGGTTAAAAATAATACCTAGAAGGAATTTATTTTATTAATTTATTTTATTAATCCTCAGTTTCTGGAAGAGACTTGTAGATTGCCATGCAAGTGAAATCACACAGTCATTGTTTTCCTATCCCTGGGTTTTTTCACTTAGCATCCTCCAGGTTCATCCATGTTGTCATAGAAGACAACATTTCCTTCTTTTAAAAGCTAAAGTGAGATTGTTGTGTTTATGTTGCATATTTTCTCTATCATGGGTTTTTAGTTTCTCTGATATGAAAAGTGCTGAAATGAACAGAAAGGGCAGATTCTTCTTGGTTTTCTGACTGACATTGTCAATTTTGTTGGCTCCAACTCAATGTGATGCCGAAGTATTAGGGTCCAAGTCTCAGGGCTAGACTTAGCTGCTTATTTCTGGTCTCCTAGAAAGCTTATGTTTCTCCATGTGACTCTAATCTTTGAGCTCATCCTATCCCACAACCGTTCCGACTTTCTCAGCTGTGGAAAGTACAGGTTTCTCAAATTTAATGTGCCCTGATTTTAACCCTTAAACCTTCTCCTGGTTCTATTTACCTTTTCCTTTTGTCTGTTTCTGCCAAAGGAATTTGCACTTGTCCCGTTGCTCATGCTGGAAACTTAGGGTTTGTCTTTGATACCTTTTTCTCCCCGTTTTCTATGGTGCCTGCCATGAAACGGTCATCCCTTCCCAAAGTGTTCTTTAACTTTAAGCCATCAATTTGTCTATCTTTCCAGATGCTGATAAATGGTACAACCTCTTCCCACCCTGAGGCAGGTGTCATAATTTTCTAATCAGTCACTTGGTTTCCACTCTGGCCTCCTTTCAGTCAGTAATCTGAACTATGAGTGATAGTTCAGTAATATTTTTTGACATGCTGAAATGGTAAGCCAGAAACTTCTTTGCATTACTCGAGAAAAGAATTGTCAAGAAAAAAAGAAACTATATGTAATTTGCCAAGTTTCTTTATCAAATTAATAACTTTGGAGCCAATAAAACCTAATGATTTATCCTTTCGTAATTTTGTTTAAAATATTATTAGTACTTGCTTACAATGTATAATGATTATGCTTTTTTTTTTTTCCTTTTTGAGACAGGGTCTCGCTTTGTAGTTCAGGCTGGCTCTGAGCTCACTATGTAGTCCAGGCAAGCCTGGAACTCAGCAGTCCTCCTGCCTCTGCCTCCTGAGTGCTGGGATTACAGGCGTGAGCCACCACGCCCGGCATGATTATGTTCTTTGGTGGGAGTTGGTGCATATACATAATATATCTTAATTCTGTTTTTCTTAGGAGATGGAAAAGGTGGAGAGGGGAAAAGGATTTAGCTTTTTTACTGTTTTTAAATATTTGTTTTAGTGGTTGGACTTATTCTAAATCATGTATGATTTCCACAAAATGTAAATTTTAAAGACCAGTTAAATTAATTAAATATTTTTCATATCAGTGAAATATTCTAGTTGTGCAGGTACATGTTAAATGAAGGGCGTTGGCTTTGTGGGAAAGGTAGTATAGCAGTTATTACGGATTCACCACTGGGTGGGGCATCATCTCACTGAGAAGTACATTTTGTCCTTGAGTTGAGCAGAGAAGGTATGTGGTATGTGAAACAAAGGGTGGTATGTGAAGCCACTGAGAATTCTACAAGTCAACAGTTACACAGGCATCATCACAGCCAACACTTACAGCGTCAGTACAATGGCGAGGGGACTCTTGCTGCTTCATCGTTTAGAGCACAAGGCAGCTTTTAAGCGCTTAAGTTCATGACCCAGTGTTCTTGCTCATTCCCTTCTCCTGAAACAGCATCAAAGGGTCTGAGTCTTCTCTTGTCTCTCTTACTCCATCATTCATCTAGCTTGAGAGGCTTGCTAGTTAACCACGGACTGATACAGTCACAGGCAGGAAACCCATGAGAGAAAAAACTCATTCCTTCTCTTGGGATATTTCTTTAGGTGGCAGGGAAAGGCAGAGCTAAACTGCTGCGATTACCCATCAAGGTTTAAATTTAGGTTAAGCCTCCTTCTAGATTTTTAGGGCCTGCATTAAAGAAAGCCCTTATTTCATAGTTTGCAATAGAGGATAGAGTAAGATAGAGAGGGGGGGAGAGTCTAGCCCAAGGTGTCAGAGGAGTAGATTTTTATAGATGTAATTTAAATCCTGTCAGTCTTTGCCAGAAATCCTTCCAATATTGTCCCATCGCACCTCAGCTCAGTTCCGGAGAGTTGATAAATCCCACTAGGCTCTAACCCCTGCCTCCCTCTGCAGCCACTGCTCAGTTTTCTTTTATTTTGTTCTGGCCACACTGATGAGTTCATGTCTTGAAGACAGAGCTGTCTGACAGCAGGATTCGCATCAAAAAGTCCCCCACCTCAGAAATCTGTACCTCCAGTTCTGGCAGTGGCAATCCTTCAGGCTCTGCTTAAACCCTTACCCAAGTTTTATCTGTCTCCATCCCACTTAAAATTGTTATTTTAAAAATGCTTTCTTAATAAAATGTTTTATACTCTAGTGAAACTATCACAATTGTACACTCACAGGATATGTTGAATAAAGCTGGTTTTATTTCCACTTGGATTTGTTCCCAGTGATTATAACATAGGATGCACCCAAGAAATATAAGAAAATTAATAAATGAATGAATTTAGAACAGAAAATTGGAGAGTATATTACATTTATTGACCAACAGTCAGCTAAAGATTTCCAAATTGACAATGCTGTAACTCGTGTTATCATGTTATGCAAATATATTAGGAAATAATTTTTATGTGTTATAACACAAAATATCGACTTGTTTTTACATATATTATTGTTCTTCAGTTCTCTAAAAAATAACTTTCATTTCCCTTTGCTCACAGTTATTTTAGAGTAAAACTTTCTAAAGTTAATTTATGCAATCAATGCTTAGAACAAGGAATGCACATATCAAATTCTCAGTAAATATTATTACTGTCAAATATCTTATTTTGTATACATGTCAGACTTTTTATTTATGCTTTTTGAGACAGGGTCTTATTGTAGTTCAGGCTGGCCCTGAGCTCCCTATGGTGCCCAGGCAAGCCGCCGCGAACTCAGCAATCCTCCTGTATCTGCCCCCCGAGTGCTGGAATTACAGGCGTGAGCCACCACGTCCGGCATTGTGGATGCGGCGTTGATTGTTGGTGGGCGTGTCTCCATGCCCAGCATTATATGTGGTTACCGGGGATTGAACTCAGGACCTTGCACTTGCGAGGCAGGCGCCGGAACCACTGAGCTAACCCTCCGGCCCTACATGTCAGACTTTATTGATATTACTACAGTTTTATTTGATTTTATCAAGGTTGATAATCATAATTTTGAACTTGGTTTCTCTTGTTTACAAAATTTTTAAAATTTTGTTGATGTATATAATTAGCTTTAACAATTTATATAACTATTTCATATATTTAGTACATCCTAATTATGTTTATGGTTGACTTATGGTTATTTGCATAACAAATTTTGTCTACTTGTTAGTAAATAATTTTAAAGCAATGAGGTCCCACTTGATCTTTGAAAGCTAAATATTCTTCTTTTTGTTTGTGAAATAAAGGGGAGTGTAGTTCATATTACAGGTCAGTGCATAAAACTTTTTCATTCTTTTATCTTTTACCTTTCATTCTTTTACTTTGAGATCTGGCCTAGTAAAAAACAGTGTTTCACAAATTTTAGAAATTGAAGTTTAAAAATGTTGCTATTAAGGACAAGTTTTCTGAACTAACTGTGGTCATCCAAAAGAAAGAAAGCAAATAGCTTTATCTGTTTATTATGAAATATGTTTAATGTTTTATTTCACTTTTTCTAAAGGTAAGTGGGGATCCTCAAAAGAAGAAATCTGAGTATATAGAATAGGTGATTCATAGTGTGTCTTTATATAATTAAAGCATGTTTATTATTAATGGCCATAAAGTTTGAGCTCATGTAGTTGCATTCCACTCAATCAAAACCTCAGTAATATATGTTTCTAAAAAATTTTATCAAATTGTGTACTTGGTTGGACATTTACTTTTCTGTGGCAACTTAAAAATTTGTTTTCATGTCAATTCTTGTTTGTAGAAATATTTGTAGTAGTCCAGGTTAAATAATTTTCTAGCACAATTAGATTTTTGAAAATTGTACATGCTTATGGGGAACTGGGTCAAGTTTTTAAAAATTGAATTCTTTATTAGTACATTTTATGTACAGTTCACAATCACACTCAACATTAGGGAATTTGTACCAGAGTTTAGCCATATCCTTACCCAGCCCCAACCCCCAACCCCTTATATACATGCTATATCTTTTTCTTTCCAAATCATATTTATTCTTTCCCTTCATTACTTTTCCCTACCATATTCCCTTTGAATATTTCCTATTTTACAAAATCTATCATACATTCTAAAACTCATTTACATCTATGGTTCTTATACCAAAGAAAAGATATGGTATTTACACATCTGGGATCTATTTATTTCACTTAAGAGTGTGTTCTCAAGGTGTATCCATTTGCACATAAATGAATGAAACATCATTCTTTATGGCAGAGTAATACTCAATTTTATATAAACAAAACCCACACATCTTTATCCAGTCTCCAGTTGATGGGCACCTGGGTTGTTTCCAAGATTGGGCTATCACAAACTAAGCTGCTATGAACATGGGTGTACATATGACTTTACAATATGATTCTTTGAATTCCTTTGGGTATTCCCCTAGCAGGGGAATGGCAGGGTCAAATAGAACCTCTAATCCTAGTTTTCTGAGGAATCTCCACACTGATCTCCACAATGGTTGTACAAGTCTAAAATCCCACCAACAGTGAAGGAGGGTTCCTTTCTCCCTGCAGCCTCACCAACATTTATTGCTGGTTGATTTTGCACTAGCAGCCATTCTTTGTGGAGTGAGATGAAATTTCAGTGTTGTTTTCATCTGCATCTCTTGAACGACCAGTGATGTTGAACATTTCTTCATATGCCTCTTGGCTGCTTTTACTTCTGTCTCTGTTTTGTTACATCTATGCACTGTATGCTACTCTTATTTATATTAGGTCAGAGAAGACCTGTAGCCAAACCAACATGATAACCAAGCATGAGAAGTTTTAAAATGAAAGTTCTGTTGTGACAGGCAACCACAGTCCATGGGTCCAGGAGTTGCCCTCAACCAGGGATCCTCAGGGTTATGCACAGAGCTGGGTTAGGAGCTGAGGGTGAGGGGCCTGCCTGAAAGGGACAAAGCCTGTGTGCCCAATAGGTTGAGCTAAGTTTTTTCTGAAGTTTTTATGTTTCTAAAATGGCATCCCTTGGTCAAGGTTGAGTTAAATTCCACTTTCCTGAGTTTTCATTACTCAGAAATGATGCAGTCTGTCTATCTTACACAGACAGGGCATGACTGCATTCTCTCTTTCCAGTTTCCAGGAGGACAAACAGGAAAATATATGCTACTTTTAAAGCAGAGAATCCACTATAGCATAGAAAGCACAGTGAAATCACAGGCATGTTTTAAATTCCTAGTAAATATTTAAAGAAAAACAAATAAATTGAAGTTGTCCTTTTATCTAGCCATCAATGCACCAATGGATGAGTGAGATGGAATTTTCTTGATTACTTACTTACACCAATTTTGATTATTTTAATTTAATAAAGACATAACGTTTCTTCTTGGTACATAGTCAAGTTAGATAGACATGTCTGGTTTTAGTTTTTACATCAGCTCATTTTAAAGAAAGAACTTTGCCAGCAGAGATGGTCAGGCCTATGCCATACCATTGGACCCACAGAAAATTGACCTTCATAAATCTTATTTCTATTTTTAGAATTCAAGTGACAATAGTGTCCTGATATATCACTGAGTTTTCAAAGTATCTAAATAAGGAAGCACTGCTCTTTGTATACATTTGGGGCTACTGAATAAACATGAGCGTTTATCATTTTTAATAGGTAAAGCAGTTTTCATACATAGGCTGTTTTCTTTCTATCAAGGACTAATTCTTAGACATCAATTTTATATACAGAATTAGTCACAAAGTGTTTATACAAGATTAAAACAAGAATATGCCATTTAAAATCAAATTAAAGGAAGAAATACACTAAACACCAAATAAAAATTAAAAACATTTCCCTTAAAGAAAATGTTCACTGCATTTTGATCATTTCAGTTTAAACATAATTGAATACTATTTTATTTAACTTTCCTCTGCTAAAAGAAATTAGGTCCTTAATTGTGCAGAGACATCCAAATAGTAAAATGGCAAGAGAGAATTTCATGTTGTAAATGTAAAATTAAATTTTTAATGTCCCTATTTAAGTTTACAAGTCCTTGAGGAAATTACCTTTTGATGAGGCTGAATGGGGCTGGAAGTGTCACTGTAGAGAAAAGCCCAAGTACTCAGCTCTGAATTATCTCTCAACACCTTCAACATTTACCTTCGATGTTCTTGTCAGAGTCTCAGCAATGATTGGCTTTCTGATGCCTGTCAGAGGATAGATTTTCAGGTTCCAGGGTTCCAGGGCTTCTGAATCAGACAAAGTTATTGCATATTTTATTAGGCATAAAGTTTTCTAGCACAGAATGGTTAGATGTAACTGGGTCATTGCTACTGAGCAGTGAGTGACACATTTAATGTCATTTTTCACTGGCAAAAACTGCTCCATATTTACAGTGAAATGTGACTTGCACAAAGCGAAAAGCTCATATTATTTTCCTTTTGCCTTAATACTTCAAAGAGCAAAGGTAAAGTCACAATTAAAAAAATAGCTTCCTTTGTGGTGATCTATATTTAATGTGTATCAGAAAAATATTACTCACTGGAAACAATTTTTACAAGACAAAAAGTATTTGTGATCTCACTACTATTAAATGTTGTGCTCTAATATTTATTTTACCATGAATCATGTTCAAAATGGTAAACTCTCAAGGTTTATCATCTTTTGATCTGTGGGAATGACATAAAATCTGGGAATTTTTTACTTTTAATGAGGCTCTATGCCATAGCTTTTGTTTAGCACCTGTCAACAGTGCCTACATACATAAAGAAAAATAAGAGTGTCTTCATGATATCTATTGAGAAAGAGATATCACATGAAAACTGTCACAGTAGACATAACAGTGGCTAGTAGAGTTGTGTACAAAACAGTGTAGCTTTGGGCATTTTAAATATGAGAAATCTGTAAACACATGTCTTATTCCTTATAAAATGTTAATTTTGTGTGGACCTGGGTTTAAACATGATAGCAGAATTACATCAATTCTACACCCAGGTATTTCCTATTCATACTGCCATCTTGGCTTCTTGGTTTTCACTTTGGCCTTACCGAGACTCAACCCCAGTGGTTGTGTCTAGTCTCATTTGTTTGTTTTCTGTACCTCTAGACGGAAAGTAAAGGAAATGTCTGCTCTCCTCCTAGTCCTCCAGGGATGGCTAACTTTATATGTCGTCTTGGCTGTGCCATCATGCCTGGAAGTTAGAGTGAATATTTTTCTGGGTGTTTCTGTGAAGGTGTTTTGTACACTGAGATTAACACTAACATTGGCAGAATCTGGTGGAGGAATTATTCTTTGTACTATAGCCGGGGTCTCACCCAATTAGTGTAAATCCTGAATGGGACAAAAGACTGGCCTCCAAGGAGTAAGAAGGAACCGAACCAACAGACTGGTTTTGGGCTGAAACTCTAGCTCTTTCATGTGTCTCCAGGCTACTGTCCTGTCCCTTCTCATTCTGCAGTTGCCATTCTGCATGAACCACTGTCTTAAAATAAATTTCTTTATCACTCTCCTCTGTCTCCATTTCAATCTACAGTACATATAACAAAAATATTAAAGACTTCTACATTATACAATGGAATCTGGACATTAAATTCAAACTATTCTTTCCACAAGCTATACTCTTGAGTTTCCGTTCCCATATTTATCCCTTCTGTTCTTCCCCATTGTGTTGACCCCATTGTCTCTCTGGTTGCTTATAGAAAATACTCTCAGATAGTCTCTGTTTTCCCCTCTCCATACAATGTCTTCTCTTGTGTTTTGCTGTTCTTTCTGTCTGGGAGCCCTAAGGAGCCTTCCCAGCCCAGACATCAGCCACCACAGGAAGAGGTGCCTGTTACCCACCTTACAAGACTTCCAGTTGCTCCCTAGAACATCATCCTATTTTCTTTCTCTCTAGTGTTATTACTCTCTGAGATTATTTATTATGGTTGGTTGTTTTCCATTTTACTTTTACAGGGCTATAAGATTGTTTAAAGCAAAGATTTTTCCAAAATAACAAGTTGAATTGGTCATGTTAGTGGAAGAGCCAGGTATGCAATAAATATAATAACTAATATAGTATACTAAATACTAAGATAAAAGTAGGCATGCCATACATAGGAACACACAACAAACGTGTTTCTCTGAACTCAGAGTTCCCTGGAGAGGCTTTGCAGAAACTGATTATCTTTAGTAGTTCTTAAAGAAAAAGTCACCAAAGTCCACTGAAAACTGCAAATAGCCTCAAGCAAAAAGCAAAAACAAATAAACAAAAAGTCCAAACAAACAAAAGTGCAGAGATGGAAATATGACAGCTTTATGGGAACTCTCAGCAGTTTGTTTTGGCAGAGGAATAGTTTGTAGCCCTGTGTGAGGAGAGGAAGACTAAAGAGAGGTCCAAGTGTGAGGGCCCAGATGCCCATGGATGTCATGAAAAGAACATTGGCAAGATGATAAGTCATCGAGTGCGGGGGAAGAAGATGGTCACATCTGCAGTTGTTTAGGGTGTCACTCTTATGCTAATGTGAGATGGACTTAGAGGCAGCAAAACCCAAGCAGAGAATTCAGTGTGTGGTGGGTGTTTATTATGTGAGCTATGCAAGGAGAATGTTGGAGGTCCCGCAATAGTGGAGGCTGTGTGCAGCATGGAAATATCGAGTGAGCAGATGAAGCAACTGGTGCAGATGTTTACTTCCGAGACATGTTAAGTCCACTAAATGTTCTCAGTGCTCTCTTGCTCTGTGTGGGTTATAGGATTCAGAACCTCTGATCATTTTAAGCACATGTGAATCAGCTACATGAGATTGGTAAGATTTATAACAGTGTTACTCCTCAGAGGTAGGTTATTTTCTAACTGCTTTTTCTTCTTTCATTTGAATGTACTGCTCATATCTTTCCAAAAATATTTCAAGAAATACATTTCTACTTGCGTAAGACTTCAGCTTTTTAGTTTTGTATTATTCTCTTTGATTATGGTACATATTGTCAGGTAGGATGGCATGCTATTTCTCATCTTAATTCACATTTGGGGAAAAAGAGACCAAAGATAAGGTTTGCACATAGCTTCTAAGGTGTTTACTCATGGAAATACAGCTTGGACACAAATTTCCAAATGCCCCTGCTGCTAATTCTTTTCAGCAGCACCTGATTTTTTAAAAAAAAATCTTTCTAAATCTTATCTCATAAATGCCATGTAGTTGTGAAGAATTCTTTTCAGAAAATATTATTTTTTACCATAACATGTTTACCAAATATGAAGCAGTTAAAACCAGTAGTACTTCAGGGTTAGTTCATTGGCTCACTGAAAGCAAAAAAGTCACAAAAGAAGAAAATCATGTTGCTCCAAATAAATACATACGACCTTTTAATTTTATTCTTAAATCTTTCACTATACCTAAAGCTAGTTTGGTGTTTGGGTTTTAGTTCTAACTTGACAGAAACTTGACAACCAAAATCACATTAGGAAGCAGAAATGGGAAAATTCACAATGTTGTTTTAGTACTAGAAAATGATAGATTTTGCTTTTCACAGGGTGATTTTGGCCATTTATTCTGTGTGAAGGAGTGTAAAACTGGGTAAAAATCTCACAACGTATATCCCTGTGGGTTTACTGTATTATTTACTGTGTGATGCATATTTGTAAGGTTGCTTTAAAAGTAGCATATGGATTCAGAAGTTGAAACAGACAATCAAGTGAGTCTTTGGGCCAGTGTCTCCCTGACAGCAGTGAGACGGGGCTCCCTGGCCATCCACACTACAGTGTCAGATTGTCATGCATGTGAACTTCAGAAAATATTTCTTCGCCCCTTCAGTCACGCAGAAGAAAGTCTATATACTTGGTTGATTTCTCTGGCTAATCCATGTTACCTGCCAATCTTCCATCATGACAGTGGTGAAAATTAATGAGGACAGTAGCTTTCTAGAATGGCTTCTCCACCAGTGATCACCTTCCTTTTACTGTATCCTTTTCTTCTAGAAATAGCAACTTTAGAGAAGGAGAGACACTATAACTCTGTCAATAGCACCAACTCCAGCACTCAAGTGCAAGTCACTCTATGCTTAAGAGTGAAAAGTAAACATTTGCGATAATATATTGCTGATAAAACACCTTGAGACTATTACATTAAGTGAATTAAACCAGATGCACAAGCTTAAATAGTCCATGGTTTATCT
Organism: Thryonomys swinderianus; assembly: GCA_004025085.1. Classification (NCBI taxonomy): domain Eukaryota; kingdom Metazoa; phylum Chordata; class Mammalia; order Rodentia; family Thryonomyidae; genus Thryonomys; species Thryonomys swinderianus. Next base: position 21,921 of record PVIC010011009.1, read on the forward strand.
TATATGAGAAACTTGAAGTAAAATAAATAGCAAAACACAAGATTGATAATAAGCAGGGAGATATATTGTTCTCAAATGGAAAGGGGATCAAGAGATGAAAGGAGTAGGGGGGGAGAGGATAAAAAGAGAATTAAGACATGTTATACTCATATACCAGCTCTATACAATGAATGTTAGTTTTATGCACTGCAAATATGTACTAACACATTTTTTAAATTACAGCACTTTATTGTTAAAGCAAATTTAATGTATTTTGAAAATAATAATATTATTACTTTCAAGCAATGAGCTTTAGACTTAAGGAAACTTTATTATTTTAAAAATAGTATGTTATAAATTATTTAAATCATCCAAAATCATTGCAGAAAACCAATGAAGCATATTATAAATGTGCCTATTTTGTTAAAAGTAGGGTGGAAAATATATACTTGAACCTCAGAGAATGTGTTTCTATCATTTTTTGTTAAAAATTAGGTATAAATGCATATGGATAAATAACCATTATTGCACTGTGAAAGATGTGGCCAGTGCCAGGTGAAATGACAACCACAAAACTCTTAGTAGTGCTAATTAGAAAGTCAAAAGAAGAAGTAAGTTAACACTGACTGAAATATGACTCAGTGGCATGAACGAGGATACTTTTATCATCCAAATCATTTATCACTGTACTCATTGCTGGAAATTTGCCCCACTTCAACTATAAATGAATTTTCAGCATTAATTAATGTCTGTATTTTTAGCATGGAATTGATGGTTTCAACAAGTCCCAGTAATAAATTCATTTGCTAACTTCAGATTCCAGTGATGCCATAATAACACACTTCACTCACATCTTGTATAAAAATAAATTTGCTGAAAAACTCAAGACAAGACCTATAATTTGGGATTAATTCAAAGCTCAGTACTGGTAGAGTTTGAGGTAGCCAGCGATGTAGAGATCATATTGCAAGAATCATTGGCCTCTGTTTGTCACACTTTCCTGCTGGCCTCGACATCTTTCAAGTCTCTTTCAGATCTGAAAGTTTTTCATTTTATAAATCATGACAAGGTGAGCAAGGGTGCTGCATTCTCGACCTGGGTACAGATTTCCCAGAGGCTCAGAAAGCCAAACTGAGGCACAGAACCTAACGCAGAATTTGGGATAATTACTATTTCCATTTCCTTTGGAAATTGTTAGAATAAAAGGGTGGAATGTCACTTAGTTTGAGTATATTTTTAAAATACAAATTTGAGTAAAATAGTTCTACTATCCTTTCATATATTTTATGAAAACATAATGTGAAAAGCCCATTTGTTTTTTAAATTCCTTTTTTTTTTTTTTTTTTTGAGACATGGTCTCGCTTTGTAGTTCAGGCTGGTCCTGAGCTCACTATGTAGCCCAGGCTAGCCTTGAACTCACAGCAATCTTCCTGCCTCTGCCTCCAGAGTGCTGGGACGACAGGTGAGAGCCACCCTGCCTGGCAAAATTCCTTATTATTTATAGTAGAATAACAGTACCGATATTTTACATTTAAAGTTGTAGTTAGAAAAACATATTCATTCAACAAACATATGAGAGTTTCCTATATATAAAACAACTGGTTAGGTATTTTAAGGCAATGCAAAAGTAGGTAAAACAAATTCCCTTGAAAGAACTTAGAGCAAAAGAATAACTCTAACAAAATATCTTTATTTTCTATAGTGAAATTCTTAGGTACATATAGTAGTACCTTAAGAATTAACATAATAATTTATTGTATAATTTCTGAAATACCATTTTTAATTTTATTGTTTGACATCAAATGGTTAAAAAGTCAGACCTTTCTCCTTTTGTTCTTATGAAAATCCATTAAATGTGTCCCAGAGCTTGGCCCTAACATTTTGATATTAATCAGTACTATTCTGCTCAATTTTATTGTAGAACGACAGCATATAATTAAGCGATGTAGAGGGTGAGTGTGAAAAGTTAATTAACTGTGAGATTTTGAAAGACACCAGATAATTAAAATTAAAACAGTTTTGAAAAACCTTTCCTCGTGTACTCTCTCATGTTATGATGCAAAGCAATGTGCAGGTGCCTGCTTCCGTCAGCCGGGTTGGCGTCCATCTCGCTGTCCTCCCGTTGCGCTTGCGGGGAAGCTGAAATGCGCTTCCCACCTGGAGCGCCTTAATCTGCTTCTTAAAGTAATTTTGGAAATGAGAGTACTGCGGTGGCATTAAAATTTAATACTGCATTGGCACCCTAGGAAGAAATTTCTCAAAAGAGTCCACACAGTTGAAACTAAGATTATATTTCTCACCATTTTCTCTTTTCACAAAGGAGTGGCTCTTATGGACGATGCAGTTGGAGGACGAACGCTTTAGTGCTCACTGTACAGCACGAGGGACATAATACGTTGATGTGTCTCTGCCTCTGTTTCCTGCTGTTTCACTTCTGTGGATCACTCAGGCTGACTCAGCCGTCTCAGGGAGACACGGCTCATCCACACAAATCAGGGTCGTGGCCCTCTGTACCTTGAATGTGGCTTTGAGGCTAGTGAGTGTTGAAAGGGTTAGACCCCTAAGCCACTGCTTTGGAATTTCTAGCCGAAGTCATAGATTTCTTGGGGTACGTGAATGAGAGTGTTGCTATAGTGCACTAAGCATCTCATCCCAGAACTTGTTTGTTGGAACCTTTTCCCCACTTTGCTGGTGTATGGGTGATATGGAACCTTTACGCAGTGAGCTTACTGAGCAAGCTTCAGGTTAACTGGGGAAGGATCTGGAAGGGGGCCTCGCAGTCCTGGGTTCCTCAGTGTGTGCCATCCTCTCACACACGTGCTCCTCCATCGTGAGCCACCCTGAGAAGATGCGGCCTAGGGGAGGCCTCACTGGGACAGCACAGTGCTCCTTGGACTCAGCTTCCAAAACTGGGCACTAAATAAACCTCTGTGCTTGATAACGTTAACTTACCTCTGGTACATTTTGTAGAAATACAGAGTATTCTAGTGCAGGCATATTCACGGAGCACAATTGTTTTAGACATTTTCTTGCCGTTACTTCGCTTTCATTAAGGTTTATTAAAATTTTATTTTTCATATTTTTCCTTTGGATTTTGTTCCATTACTAATTCCTCCAAAGAATTAAAGTCCCCAAAGCAATTCATGAATCTTAATTATAATAAGAACAGAAACACAGGATTGCAACATAATTTTATTTTAAATATTCTCTGTAAACAGGATTTGAGTAAAAATATAGAATATGGATGTATGTCTACTAACAAATACAGTTACAGTGATTTTGAGGAAATGTATTTAAAGTGGAGCAAATAGGAAATGCAATCATGAGCAGCAGAGAAAATAGACTACACCAGACTCTGATAATCTACTTGCCTCTGGTATCTCATCTATTACCTATTAAAAAAAAAAAAAACTTTGTCAAACAGTAATTTCAGAACATGTACAAAATCACACTTTCCAGTACTAAGTTGATTAATTCTTTATTTTACATAGAGATGAAAGAAGCATTTAAATTGTATTTCTCAAGCGAAAAAGGAGGATAAATAACACTATTTCCAAAAAGTTTGTGGAAACAATTGGAGAGAGAATTACAAATATACTCAGAGAAAAAGAAAAGTAGTTTATTGGCAACAGCTCTTTGTTAAATGGCAGTGCTCAATAACATACTATGTTAATGACATACATTATGAAATCAATTGGCTTCTAATACAAGCTCTGAGAGATATTTAATTTCGTAGCAGTCTTAGTTAATATGCAGGGTACACATCAGCTTGGCACACATGCAAACCCGGGACGAGGGGGAAGTGTTTCATGGTGGTTCTGCCTTATATATGTTAGAATTTAGAAAAGGACAGGTTTCCATGGATTTAAAGATACTGCACTAGATTTCAATCTGTATTCTGAGTCTTCATCATACTATATTTTGGTATAAATCATTAAACTTATGATGATGATCTAGTCACTAATTGCCCGTGCTCTTTTCAGGACGCTAAGAACAGACATCTCTGGTCATCCAGAGGTGGCTTGATCAGTGAGGGGAAAGCCAGTCTCCTAAGTCTTTGATATGAAATGTGCTACAAAAACTTCAAAAATTATGTGGGCTGGGGATTTAGCTCAAGTGGTACTATGCTAACCTTGGATGCATAAGGGCCCGAGTTCAAGCCCCAATACTGAAAAAAAAAGACACTTCAAAAATTAAAAACAAAAAAGCTATTACTTATTTTAAAAATGAGATGTTATGTAGTTTCAGGGCCACATGCATGTAGCTGGCTCAGTGAAAGCTTAAAACTGAAGTCTGAAGTTGAAATCGTCTTTATCACGTAGATACAACCTCAGGGATTCCTGACCAGAGGGAACTCAATGATTGAACATTCCTTTCTCTCCCAAACTTCTTCCTAACATGTCTTCCTTTGAGGAAGCATCGTCTATGCTTCCTTGGATGAACAAAGAACATTATGTAAAAACTGGAAACCACACCTAAGTGTACTGGAAGAAATTATTCCCAGGACTGTATGTAGTCAGAAGCCACTTTGATCTTTTTGATGTGGTTCCTCCTCGCCTTAGCATCTGAAGGAGCCGGGACTGACCTGAGCGGCAATAGAGAGAGAACACTTGGGGATTTCCACTCACTCGCTCCATCTGAGTACCCCAAAAGGCTCCGCGAAGCCAGAAATGACTATTGCTGACAGTACATTATGCTGGGAGGTGAGATATTCTAATTTGTGGCAGAACAGATGTGAGAAGCGACATGTAATACAAGCTATACCATCAGGCCCGAATAGGCTTACACTGATGAATATAGCTAGAAATACAAAATATGATCCCTATGGTTAGATGGAACCATCAGGACTTGTCATTTTTAAAGGTTCTGCTTGATTTTTATTGCTAAACCTCGTGTTGTTTCCTTTTGTTCACATCGGGGTCTGCATTACCAGGTGCTCAAGCAGGTCTTGTTGCGGCTGCTGAGAGGTTTGCTTGGCTCCTCCAGCGTCAGGCAGCGGGAGTTGGGCAGCCCGAGGGACGCAGGCAGTTTATCACAGCACAGCAGGCGGCCTCGTCCAAGTTCACTGGGACCCTCCTCCTCCACCAGGGCTCCGCGAGGGCCTCGTGGAGGGTCCTGGTGGACACTACGCACTGAGCCGGTCTGCGTCCCTGCTGGGGAGTCTGGAGAGGGCACAGGTCACACAGGGCCTGTGCGCAGATGCGCCCATCCTCACTTCCAGGGTGGGGAGGGAAGAGCGGGGGTGTGGGTGGGCAGGAGAAAGCTTGGTCAGGTCCTCGTCTTTTCTCCTTGCTGAGACACGTCACCCCCAACACCCACCATTTGGAGGACTAGACGTTGCTCACAGAGTTGAGAAGATTTAGCTCCAGAGTCAGCTGGCTCCAAGGCGAGGAGGGCTGAGTGGAAGCGTCTCCAGGGGAGAGCAGGTCAGGGCGGGCAGCCAGGAAGCAGAGCGCGGGGAGAGCCCGGGAGCCAGGCGCACTGTTCCAGTCAGGGCCAGAGCCGGAGCCTTGAGCTCCCAGCGGTGGACCCGCCGATGAGTATAGCGCCCCAAGGACCTCGCCTTCCCGTAGTTCCGTCCTGAACACATGAGGTCTTCTCAGAGCCCACTAGATCCAGATGATAACAATTCGCTAACATTTCAAGTTCTATTTTGTAAAAATAAAAACTGTATAAACATTGATTTGCAAACATGGAATCAATTTTTGCCACATTCGGCTATCTTCGATCTAGGTTAATGCTTTTGGATAAACTTCCTGAAGTTAGCATTTAGCCTTATGCCTATGAAATCCTGCCCACAGGTAACATATTCAAGAGGTTTCCTTACATTGTAAAGGAACTGGCAACATCTAACAGTTAAATGGGCAGAGTTTACAAAATGAACTCTTCGGAGACTTAATTTAGCTAAAAACCTAAGAATCCTTAAACAGCCAAGCACTTCCCTGAGGCCTTTCCTCCTGTGAGCCTGCCCTTCTAAGAAACTATAAAGAGAAAAGAAAAAAAAAAAAGCCAAGCAAATCTTAGTTTTTAACTAGAAGTTGAAGAGCTTCTTCTCTTTGCCTCAGGTCATACTACTTCCTCTTTTATAAAGAATGTGATAGCTGAACACTTAACTCAAAAGATTCCCTTCAACATGAGGACCCAGGAGAGGGAACTGCTGTAGAGACTATGCTGCTGGAATGAAAGGTGATACCGGGAGGGAGGGACACACAGCAAGTATCTTTTCATAGAATTTCACAAAATTGAGTCACATAGAGCGTGCTTAAAATGACATGAATTGCTTGGGGATGGCAAGTCTTGTAAAGAGAGTTTATGGCATTGGAACAATCAATACAGGCAGCTTTTCACCTTTGAGGAAACCTGAACACCAACTCAACACAGTCTCTGCTGTGGTTATTGTGACTTGTAAAAGTTATAAATCCAGAAATCAATATTAGGCCTTGAATGAAACCATAGGTAGTTGCACAGAAATTTAGCTATTGTTCTGAAATTGTTTTTATGGCTATTTGTAAAATTACTAGCAATATAGAAGGAAAAGTATTTTTTCAAAAATAAGTGATATGTTTTATAGACCATTGGATGTATTCTGAGGTGTAAAAAAAATTTATTTTTGTTCTCCCCAGAGTTTGAAGCCAAAATTTGTGTAATTCTTCCTTCAGATAAACTGAGTTTTAGAAAATGTGAAATAAACATGAAGTTTAATTGCCTCTAAGTACTTAATGTTGTTTCCAAGACTAGATGACTCAGTGATGAAATCTTGTGCTAGTATATTAGCAATGTATTAAATGAGATATCTTTGCTGTGTGCAGAACTTGAGATTGGTTAACCTTGGAAAGAAAATTTCCTAATGAAGTTATTAGGCATAGTAATTGCAGTAGTCTTGCCATTTAAATAAAATCTAAATTCAATAAAATAACCATTGGATACCCTAGCTATATCATTATGCTATTGTTAAATAACACTCTGACCAGAGCCTTTGCCAGAGCTAATGTAGTATGCTAATGCAACATTGAGCAATGCAAGCAGGAAAAAGCCTCACAACACAGATTTAATTGATAGTTTTTCCTATTGTTAACAACCATCCTTGGTATCTAAATATATTTCTTAAACTTTTCATAGGGTAAAAATAAAGATTTGTTTAGAATGAACAGTTTTATATTGTTTAATACCAATTAAAAAAATTTTGTGTCCTTTTTAACATTCTATAGATTGTGTTAGAATATAAGTGGGGAATGGGAGGCAAGGAGAAGGAAATGGGTAAAGAATTAAGATGTGTTATATACCTGTGCCGGCTCCCTACAATGAATATAATCATTCTATTCTGAAAACATACAGTGATGAAAGTAAAAATTAACAAAAATTTAAAACATAAAAAATCAAAATGTTGAATTTATCATTTTAACTCTTAAGTATACTGTCCAGGGATATTAAGTACATTTGCTTCATTACCAACTGCCACTGAAATGCACCCTTAGAACTCTTTTCATCTGTTTTTCATTGATCTCAACTTACCAAGAGATTATATTCTAGAAAATCCATTGTAATAAAGTAATATCTTAGGTCAAAAATGCTTTGAATACCCCTCACCTACAGAATATGAAGGCTTTGCACTGTGGTGTCCTAGAAAATATCTTGTTTGCCTTTGAAATTGTGTAGCTGACCCAGAACAATGGCTGGCTGGATGTACCATCCTAAGTTGTGATCTGTGTGTTTCTGGAAAACACATTTTGTGAGAGTTTGGACATTCATGACAGGCATCATAACTAGCTAAGTTTAAGATGAAAAGTCTAATGAGACTCAACTCTGTTGCGTGTTTCCCAAATGGTCAGCTCCAAGGCCCAGTGGCCAAGGACATTAATAATTGTTAAAGTACCTTGTTTAGGTACATTATACTGAGCAATCACCAACTAATTTCTATGGATGGTTCACTTTTCGTTGATAGGTGCAGCAAAATGCTGGCTGTTGTTTAATAGTGGTATAACCCTTCTTATTTCTTCCAGAAATCTGTTTATCGGTAGAGACTGTATTCTTCTGTGTATGTACTAAAGAATGTGTTAACGTCTTGGTAGAAATAATTACTGTGCCTTCAATGGGAAAGATACAATAGGGGAGTTAGAATTGGATTTCTGTTCACCAAGGAGATAATACAAAATCTCATAAAAAAAAAACACAAGTGACAAACCAAGGAAGATTTTCTACTGTTAGTACAGCATTAGAAATAAACAATAAATGAATCAAAGAGCATGTATTTAAAAAATAATTCTCAGGTTCCACTTATTATGCAAAGCTTTGAAGCAGTTATAAGATTAATAACACATACTTTTGAGGAGTCTGTAGGGAAAATGACTTTCTTAAAACTTTACATGTATATATTCCCTAAAAAGAACAATGTCATTTGAAATTATAAATTGATTCAGTACTCTTACTTTTGGGAATTTAACTCAGAGAAAAATTACAAATCAAAAGAAGGACATACACACTAAATTTTTCACCTTACTATTATTTTTAAGAGCAAAAGATTAGAAAGAAATTAAATGCCCATCAAGTGATCACTAGTTAAATGAATTATAATACATTCCTACAATGTAGAACTATGCATGAGAGATGGGAGAAGCTTTCTGTTTGAAAATGGGAAGTTTTCTAAATTTCATTGTGTAAAAATGTATATTAGAGTATATTATCTTATGTATACAAGGAGTAGCTCTGTATATTCATGTTTGGTTATTTTGGCTATTTCAATTCTAGAAGAAAATGCAGTAAGAAATGTAATTTCCTAGAGTGAGTGGAAGGAAATGGGTGGGTAGGAAAAGGGATTTGAAGTGATCGTTTTCAATGTGTACACCGTAACTTTTCCAGTTTTGAGTACTGAATTTTTATAAGCTATTAAAACTCAATGATGAAGACATTAGAGAAAAGAATATGTTAAATGTTTTTAAAAAACAAAGAAAAAAATGAAGTAGGATTTGTTTATACCAGGCAGAGGGTGGTTATATCTAAAATTCTGATACCTTTCCAGCGTAAATGCTTCTGCTTGAAAATGAGAGACTTAAACTTTTATCTCCCAGTGCTTCAAATTTTGAGTCTCTATCATTTGGCATAAAAGGTTTTATAAGAAATGTGGTCTCCAGAGAGTTTTTATCTACATTAAGAGTAGCACAAAGCAATGTGGTCTTAACTTTGCAAAGGAAAAATAGGAAGTTTGCCTCAGGAGAATTTCAAGTTATATATTTATGATGTTTTGACTCTCATATATTGGGTATTATTATGAACGTGATATTAGGAGATGCCTGTTTAAGAATAATAAATTTCATTTTCAGTGAAATATGACTGTTACAAACACTGTACAAGTGTGAAAGTATAAAAAATTAGAAATGGTCCAACTTCAGTTTCTTTCTCCAAAAGTAATTATAGTCATGTAGTTTGTTTTTCCTGAAACTACATCAGTCAGTCATATGAATATACATATATAGTAGAAAGTATGTATATTGTATGTTATGGTGGATATATAGAGAGAATAAAAGTAATTTTCTTTGTGAAAGGCATGAACTTCTACATACTGCATTATTGGATTAATGTCACTGTGCTGAAACACCAGAGATAATCCATATATAAGAGCAGAAAGGTTTGGTTAGCTCCTGGCTTCAGAGGTACTGTCTGTGGTTCACTGCATCATTTCAGAGCAGGGAAGTGTCTCATAGAAACTATGCATAGACTCACTTTGCTGTACTTTGACTCACTTATTCACTTCCTGTGATCAAAGAATTCAAGAGAGAGGCAGGAGGGGCTGGCATGACAGTACCTTCTTCCAGAGTGCTCTCCCAGTGCTCCAACTTCCTCCCACAAGGTTGCAACACTTACGTACTCCCTGTAGTTTGATATTCTGGGGACTGAGACCTCAACTGAGAGACTTGTGAGAAGTATTCACAACCCAAACTGTTGTACAAATTTTTTGTAATGTATTTAGTATGTGTTAAAAATGAGGGTATAGGGCCAGAGGGTTAGCTCAGTGGTTCCAGCGCCTGCCTCGCAAGCACAAGGTCCTGAGTTTGATCCCCAGGAACCACATACAATGCTGGGCATGGAGATTCATGCCCACCAGCAATCAATACCACATACCACAGTGCTGGGGGTGGTGGTTCATGCCTGTAATCCCAGCACTTGGGAGGCAGAGGCAGGAGGATTGCTGAATTCGAGGCTTGCCTGGCCTACATAGTGAGGTCAGAGCCAGCCTGAACTACAAAAAAGCGAGACCCTGTCTCAAAAAAAAAAATGAGGGTATAGACAGACATATAGATGTATCTATGAGCATACTATGTATGTGCTGTATGAACTTATTATATGATGTGTATGAATATGCATAAATGTGTGACATGCATATATGTATTTACAGAAAAACCATAAAATGATGTAAAGGTTATACACAGGATTATAAAAAACAAAAATATTATTTGGTACATTGAGTGCTAAACTGAAGGCTGAACAAGAGTTAACTGCAGGAGGATCATGTGTGCTGGGGACGGGACACGTCCGAGCAGATTCTCTGGGGACAGGCGCAGGGTGAGTGTGCGGGGCGCGGGGAGGGCGAGCTGGCCACGGTGGGAGAGGCGACACGTGGGGGCCTGTGGGGTGCAGGGAGAAGGTGCTTCCCCAGAGAGCTGTGGGCTTCTGGTAGGGAATCCGATACAAGGAATACGAGATGGTGACGACTTTTCTGTGAGGCTGGTCTGGCTGAGACCGCGAACGAACTGCAGGAAGGAGAGTGATCCTGGAAGAGTGGCAGCGGCCCGGCACAAGGCTGTGGACTGTTCAGGGAGCGGCGGCGGACGGGGCTGGAGTGGCAGGGATAGAAACGCTGGGCCGTCATGGCATTGCCCTTTAAGTGATAAGTGCTATGTTGACTTCAGTTTTATTACTTAACACTTATTAAATATTACAGGGAGTATGATTTAGAGTGGCCTGCAAGAGATTTATAAACTTATCCACTGAGGGATAAGGGTGAGGTTAGGATGCCTAAATTTGTACTTTGCCGTGTGAATATAAATAAAATGTTCAATGTCTGTTTAAAAATTGCATCTCTATCTCCTCTACTGTAAAACATAAAATAAAGGAATAGCAATCAGCTATCATTTTAATAAGACATAGCCTCAAATAACTCTTGTCACGAAGTTCATAGTCAATAAGACTATTATTATTTTAAAATTAAGTAGATAGGGCTGGAGATTCAGCTCAGTGGTTCCAGTGCCTGTCTAGCAAGCAAAAGGTCCCTGGTGTGATCCCCAATAACTACATACAACAATATTAGGCATGGCAACTCATGCCCACTAGCAGTCAGTACCACATATCACAGTGCTGGACATGGTGGTTCATGCCAGTAATCCCAGCACTGAGGAGGCAGAGGCAGGAGGATTGCTGAGTTTGAGGCTTGTTTGGGACACATGGTGAGCTCAGGGCCAGCCTGAATGACAAAGTAAGACCCTGTCTCAACAAACAAACAAATAAACAAACAAACATTAAGTAGACATAAAATAGCCAGAATAATTCTAGATTGCAATTTTTTTTTTTCTGGAACAGGGGATTGAATGGCGGACCTTGTGCTTAAGAGCCAGGTACAGTGCCCCTGAGCTACATTCCTATCCCTGGGTTGGAATTTCCTGTCATTAGCCTCCTAGAAAGATAGTTGTACTCATAAATCTCCCATTTTGCCCAAGAGGTATTTTACAAACACTGATATAAAAGTCTATGTGACAGAAGTTCAACCCATCTTCAAATTTAGCACTTGCTGAATTATTGAATGAATCTATATTTGTTACATTTTACAACATTCTTACCAAAGCCGAAGCCATAATTCAATTTAAACTCCTAATTTAAAAATGTAGATGAGTTTGCCTACCCGTGACATTTTTGACATCTAAAGATCAGAAAATTTTCATGTTTTCGAAGTCAGTGTGCTCCCTACTAAAGAATGGGGTCCTTCTCTCCATCCTCTGATTCAATTCCAAACCGTGTCTTAGCACTAAGGATGTGAAGCTCTCCTCCCCAGGGGACTGAACAGCCGAGGAGGTGGACACCACATGAAGAATCTGGCCACTAGTGTGGCGTTCTTTATCCATAGTGCATCCTTGCCATACATGGGCGATATTTACATTTTCTCTCCCTAGTAATTACTGAAATATTCTTAGATGGACCAAACCTTTCTTCTCAGTAGTTCCCCAATCTGCTTAGTGTTATTATAGGCTATTGAATATCTAACTGTATGTAAATAAAACCTTTTTAAGAGGGGGAAAAAACACTTGATAATTTTATCAGATGGACAATTAACTTCAAATGAGAAGACATTCCAATAATTTTTCATAAAAAGACATTTATTCCATTAGTCTCTTAAAAAAGAATGCATGTGCAAATTCTCACTAAAATTCCCTTTACAGCCAGCTTTGTGTGTATGTGTGTGTGCTTTAATTCCATGTAACTTATTTTTAGCATTGACTTTTATGTCTTTATCTAATATGATCAGGAAAACTATCTTTCAGTAATCCTGGATGTATTTTGACTTTGAAACAACTTAATAATATAAATCATTTATTCATTAACTGACATAAACCAGCTACTCCCCCCCCCTTTTTTTTTTTGAGACAGGGTCTCGCTTTGTAGTTCAGGCTGGCCCTGAGCTCACTATATAGCCCAGGCAAGCCTTGAACTCAGCAATCCTCCTGTCTCTGCCTCCCGAGTGCTGGGATTACAGGCATTAGCCACCACACCCGGCATAAAACGGCTACTTTTTCCTTTATTTTTTTCTAGTACCATCTCCTTTGCTGTGAAAATATGTCTTTTAGGAATTGCTGGCAAAATAAGTTACAATACTGAGCTAAAATCAAAAAGAGTTTACTCATTCTGAGTATGTTTAGCTTAGGTTTGGTGAGAAGGTAGCGTGTGCGGGACTCTGCTGCGTGATGTTTCTCCAGTGTGCTTTTCATTTGACTCTGTTAGAAGAGCTGTTTCCTCCGATCACACTGTCACTGCTTGGGCCCTGAGAGCCTGCACCCGGCTGCTGGGCGCCGGGAGCCCTCCTGGTGGAAGCTTCACAAGGAAAGGCGTCATCACACCCAGCACACTGCCAGCCACATTTGGAAGAGTTCATGCTTTGCGGTTTTGACCCCAGCAATTGGAGCTTGGAATTTACTCCTTGGGTAAAATCATCTTACCTCATACAGAAAAATGCCAGCACAACATTACCATGTAGTTTTTCAACTTACAGGAAAAATGTTCTCCCACTTTCTCAGTTTACATTTTCCCGAGCTCTGTGGTATGATTATCTTCTTAATCCACTTTGACTTTTTTCATCTTAGTCCTGTTTCTTTAGCGCCAGTAGCAAAACATACTAATTTTGGAAAAAAAAATTAAAAGTTCTTTATTAGACATACAGCGTCACTTTTAAGGAGAAAATGTTAACCCCTTGAAATGTGTAGTAAATAAAATTTGGTGACATTTAAAATTTCATGTACGAATCAGCACCACAAGTTCTCAATAGTTTCCTGTGAGAGGTAGAGAGATATGTCACTTCCGGCTTGAACTTCTCCAGTCTGATGGGTTACTAAGGCCCAGTACAGTCATATCTCTGCTGCCTTCTTAGAATTGTGAAATCACAGGAAATGAGGAAACCTCACCTGTATTATGTCTGCTGTGAGCCTTTGCTTGTAGCTCTTATGAATTTCTTACATTCCTCCAGAGGATCCTGGTCTTTACTGGATCCAGAATTTTTTTTTTTTTTTTTTTTTTTTTTGCTTTTTGAGACAGGGTCTTGCTTTGTAGTTCAGGCTGGCCCTGAGCTCACTATGTAGCCTAGGCAAGCCTGGAACTCAGTGATCCTCCTGTCTCTGCCTCCGAGTGCTGGGATTACAGGTGTGAGCCACCATGTCCGGCATTATGGTATGCGGTGTTGATTGTTGGTGGGTGTGTCTCCACGCCCAGCATTATATGTGGTCCCGGGGATCGAACTCAGGTCCTTGCGCTTGTGAGGCAGTTGCCGAAACCACTGAGCTAACCCTCCGGCCCCTCCCTCTCCATTTTTAAAAAGTCTGTCCATCTCAGCTATGGCTCTGTTTAAATGTCACCTCTCGTCCACAGACATGTTTGTCTAGTCTGGCTGCATGACAGGGTTTGGGTTGGGTGCAGGCACCAGACAGCTCCACACTGAGGTTACCCGGTTCAAAGCCTCTACCTCTTTGGCAACAAGGGTATCGCAACACTTTTAAGTCCAAAGTTGTGAGCAGGAAGACACAACTCTGTTTTAGTGGAGCTATTTGCAGCTAAACATACAGAAACTTTTTGAATTATGAAAGTGATGAGTTCAAGAATGTGTTCTCAAAAAACCTTTTGTGTCCAGGGCTGTGCAGTGACACTGTACTGTCTGTGCTCTGTGGTGGGTCTGTACTAGAGAAGGCTCTGTGACGTTCCCTCGTGCACAGACTGTCATACTTGAGGGATTTTAATAATCGAACTGTTGTCCTTTCTGACCAATAACAATGTAGTGTTAACTTGCTAATATGTGACCGGAGAGGTAACAAGATTACATTTCAGCCTTGGAGGCGGCTCTCTCTTGTTCTCCCTCTCTTCCTCACACACATAGCCTTGGCGTAGTTTTGCTTTAAGAACAGAAAGCTCTGCTGTCTCAAATACTGGCTTCCCCCTTCCCGTCTCTCCTGGCATGTACTGTCCATGCGAATGTCACTCTTGGTTTGGTAACTAACCGATTGGGAGTCAGAGGCCCTAGATACTGTATTTACTTTTGCCCTTTATTTGTTGTGTGATTTCTGGAAATTAACTTTATTTTTTTTTAAGCTTTAGTATTAGTATACTGAAAATTATACCCTTTTGGCCATAAGGAAGTTATTTGTGGGAAATAATGCACGTGGAAGGACATGCTCATAAAATAGTGTGATAAAGAAAGAATGCGGTATGCAGATGCTGTTCCTGATGTCAGAGGTTCAAAAGAGAAGAAGGCAAAGTCCTGCTTATCTCATTGTCCTGCAGTGTGCTGGCGATTATTCGGGAGAATGGCCAGGAAGAGCTAACTATATTGCATATTATTCAGTGTGTATTTATGTAGCTTGCTTAATTCAGTTGTTGACTCCACAGGGAAAAGAAACATGCCTAATTCTGTTATTTTTTTCTCTACATAAACAATTTGGCATAGATAGAGATAGATATTTATAACATGTGATATATTTGTATGTGTGCATATGTATATTAGACATATCAGGATATATATATATATCTAAAATTCAATTTTATATATGCATATAAAATCCAATGATATACAGATTCATTTATATGCATATCAAATTCAATTTAAGACAATGCAAAGGAAAAAAATCTGAAGTAGTTGCACAGCTTTACGGTAATCACAGGGTAAGCTGTATTTCTGAACTCAGTAGTTTTATGAAGGGCCTTTTACTGATTATTTAGAATCAGAGAAGAGCTTTGAATTAAAGCATTGCCAGGGGATCTAATGAAGATATTTCTGTGAGGCAGCTGTGTGGGGGAAATAATTAAATTAGCAACACAGAAATGCGTCTCTTGGTTATCTCTCTCCTTTTGAGAAAGACGTTATCTTGAATTCTCAAATTAATATTTGTGACACATACATATTAATTCTGGTCATGATTTGATGCTTTGATTTCATGACCATATACTTGTATCTTTTGTCCTTGCAGAGTTAATTATTTTAGGCCAATTGAATCTTAAGGTTGCTTATCTCTGAGGCTGTTTTGCTTCTCTCTGTACAAGAAACAGGGACTATATTGTGTTACATCTTTAGTTAAGAGCATGCATGACATAATTGTGTCTCACTCAACCATTTGCATGTTACAATGACCATATTTACTTAGGATTGCCTTTGGGACTTTACCTGTTCAAAGCAAGTGAGATACTATGAGAGGCTTTCAGGTCATACCAATATCTCTAGCTGTTAAAAATCTTTTAAAAGTTAGTTCTAAGTATATTTCCTTGTATCTTATCTACAGAGTTGTACTTAAAATTATGTTTTAATCTTATGTTTGAGAAAATGTAAATCCCTCTTTGGCATTTGGCTTGATGAAAATGGATAGATATAATTTCAGAAATATTGGTGGGTTATTAAGGCCAGAATGAAACCAATTTAGAAAAGGTTACGTGAGTGCATTAGGCTTTAGGAAAAACAAAACAACTAGAGTGTGCAATTGTAAGTGTGTGTATGGGGGGAGGGGGAAGAGAGGAAGGGGGAAGAGGGTGGGAAGGAGAGAGGGAGAGAGAGAGAAATAACTTTTTTAAAAATTGAATTCTTTATTGGTACAATTCATATACATCTCACAATCACACGTAACATTGGGGAATTTGTACCAATATATGACACAGTCAATTATCATTTCTACCCATATCCCCACCCACCCATACCTTCCCACCCCCTATATACATGCCCTTTTATTTTCTTTCAGAATCATATTTATTCCTTTCCCTCATTACATCCCCACACCAATTTTCCTTGGAAATTTCCCATTCTACAAAGACTGTCATACTTTCTAGAGCTCACTTGCACCTAC
Source organism: Thryonomys swinderianus (assembly GCA_004025085.1). Taxonomy (NCBI): domain Eukaryota; kingdom Metazoa; phylum Chordata; class Mammalia; order Rodentia; family Thryonomyidae; genus Thryonomys; species Thryonomys swinderianus. The sequence continues at coordinate 38,474 of PVIC010011009.1, forward strand.
AGATACTAATATCAATAAGAAGACCCATTATTTGCCTATCTGTGATCTATTGATTTCACTCATTAGCATGTCCTCCAGGTGTCTCCATTTGCATGTAAATGAATCAATCTTGTCATTCTTTATGGCAGACTAGTACTCTATTATATAAAAAACCCCACATCTTCTTTATCCACTCTCCAGTTGATGGGCATTTGGGTTGTTTCCAAGACTTAGCTATCACAAAAGAGCTGCTATGAACAAGGGTGTACATCTGTCTTTCCAATGTGATCTTTTAAAGTCTTTTGGGTATATTCCTAGCAGGGGGATAGCAGGGTCAAATGGGACCCCTAGCCCTAGTTTTCTGAGAAATCTCCACACTGATCTCCACAATGCTTGCACAAGTCTATAATCCCACCAACAGTGCAGAAGGGTTCCTTTCTCCCCACAGCCTCGCCAACATTTATTGTTGGTTCGTTTTGTAATAGTAGCCATTCTTTGTGGAGTGAGATGAAATCTCAGTGTTGTTTTCATTTGCATCTCTCGAATGACCAGTGATGTTGAACATTTCTTCATGTGTTTCTTAGCTGCTTTGACTTCTGCCTCTGAGAAGTGTCTGTTCATTTCAGATGCCCATTTTTGAATTGGGTCTTTAAACTTGGGGAGGCTGATCTGTTTAAGTTCTTTGTATATTGTAGATAATAGCCCTTTGTCTGATAAACTGCTAGTAAAGATAATTTCCCATGTTGTTGGTTTAGCAACTTTTAGCAGTGCCAGTGACTTCTTTTGCTGTGCAAAAGCTTTTCAGTAGGATGAGATCCCATTTGTTGATTCTTTCTGCTAGTTCTTGTGCTATAGAGGTTTTATTCATAAAGTCCCTGCCTAAGCCAATGTCTCTAAGAGTTTTACCTAATCTGTTTTCCAGAAGGCTTATTGTTTCTGTTTTAATGTTTAAGTCTCATAACCATTGTGAGTTTAGTTTTGTGCATGGTGAAAGAGATAGGTCTAGCTTTAGCTTTTGGCAGGGTAAAGCCCAGTTTTTCCAGCACCATTTGTTAAACAGGCTGTCTTGCCTCCATTGAGGATATTTGGCTCCTTTGTCAAAGATAAGGTGGATTAGTGTATCTGGGGTTGTTTCTGCTTTTTCTAATCTATTCCACTGGTCCTTGGGTCTGTTACTTTGCCAGTACCATACAGTTTTTATTACAGTGGCTTTATAGTAGAGTTTTAAATTGGGGATTGTAATACCCCCTTCCATGTCATGGTTGCTTAGAATTGCTTTTGCTATTCTAGGTTTCTTGTGGTTCCAGGTGAATTTTTGTATTATTTTCTCTAGCTCTGTGAAGTGTACCATTGGAATTTCAATTGGAATTGCATTGAATCTGTATAGTAGTTGTGGGAGTATAGCCATTTTGATGATGTTGGTTCTCCCTACCCAGGAATAAGGGATATCTTTCCACTTTCTGATTTCCTTCTCTATCTCATTTTTCAGAGTCCTATAGTTTTCAGAGTAGAGGTCTTTCACTTCCTTTGTTAGGTTGATTCCCAGATATTTCATTTTTCTGGGTGCTATTGTGAAAGGGATTGACTCCCCAATTTCTCTTTCAGTGAGTGTGTTGTTTGTGTAGACAAAGGGTGTTTCTTTTTGAGCATTGACCCTGTATCCAGCAACACTACCAAATCTGGTAGTTAAGTCTAGTAGTCTTTTGGTTGAGTTTAGGATCCTCCAGTTAGAGTATCACATCATTAGCAAATAATGACAGTTTGACTTCTTCCTTTCCTATCTTTATTCCTTTTATATCTTTGTCCTGTCTGATTGCTATGGCTAATGTTTCCAGCACTATATTGAACAAGAGTGGTGACAAAGGGCATCCTTGTCTCATTCCTGTTCTTAGTGTGAAAGGTTTCAATTTTTGCCCATTAAGTATGATGCTGGCTGTTGGTTTCTCATAAATAGCTTGTATTAAATTGAGATAAAGTCCATTGATTCTGATTTTCTGTAGGCTTTTGATCATAAATGGGTGTTGGATTTTGTCAAATGCTTCTTCTGCGTCTACTGAGATAATCATATAGTTTTTGTCTTTGAGTCTGGATTAACATTTAAGTTTTCATGTAATTTGCAAATTTTTTGGGAAAGCCTTAAAGTTGAACTAAGATTCTTATTTGTAGCACTCATTTATCTACAAAACTCAATAGGCTCATTAAATTTTTTATTGTATAAATTCAATATATAGTGTATTATAGTGTATTACATTGGTTGATTTACGTATGTTGAACCAGCCTTGTCTCCCTGGGATAAATCCGACCTGATCAGGGTGTATGATTTTCTTGATAACTCTCTGTATTCTGTTTGCCAGTATTTTATTGAGGATTTTGCATCAATTTTCATTAGAGAGATTGGCCTGTAGTTTTCTTTTTTGGTGAGATCTTTCCCTGCCTTTGGAATCAAGGTGATGATTGCTTCAAGGAATGATTTGGGGAGTACTGCTTCCCTTTCAATTTCATTAAAGAGATTGAGAAGTACTGGTATTAACTCTTCTTTAAAAGTGTTGTAGGAAATGCCAGGCAAGGTGGCTCATGCCTGTAATCCCAGCACTTGGGAGGTAGAGACCGGAAGATTACTGAGTTCGCGGCAGCTTGCCTGGGCACCATAGTGAGCTCAGGGCCAGCCTGAATTAGAAAGTGAGACCCTGTCTCAAAAAAAAAAAAAGTGTAGAATTCAGCAGTGAAGCCATCAGGACCAGGGCTTATCTTTGTTGGTAGGTTTTTTCTTACATTTTCCATTTCCCAGATTTATATCGGGTTGTTTAACATTTATATATCCTCTTCGTTCAGCTTTGCAAGTTCATATGTGTCTAGGAATCTATCCATTTCTTCTAGATTTTCCATCTTCTTGGAGTATAGATTTTCAAAGTATGTGTTTATTACCCTTCGGACTTTTTCTGGATCTGTGCTAATTTCCCCATTTTCATTCCTTATAGCATGGATTTGAGCCTTTTCCTTCTTTTGTTAGATAAGGTTGGCTAAGGGTCTGTTGATCTTATCCTTTCAAAGAACTAACTCTTTGATTCATTAATTCTTTGTATAGTTTTGTCTCCACTGCATTAATTTCTGCTCTGATCCTTATAATTTCCTTCTAATATGTGCTTTGGGTTTGTTTTGCTCCTCTTTTCTAATTGTCTGAGGTTCATCATTAGATTTTTTATTTCAGTTTGCTCTATTTTCTGAGTGTAGGCATTCACTGCTATGAATTTCCCTCGTAGAAATAACTTTTATGTTTGTTTTCTGGAGCCCCAGGGACTGAACTCAGGACCTTGCCCTGCACAAACAGGCATAGAACCACTGACTTACATCCCAGGCCAGAGAACGTGTTTTAAGGAAATGGCGTATTTCTTAAGGCAAATGTGGGACTAGCAAGTGCTCATTCTGCCTGTCATGACCGTGGCCTGGAATGCAGTGCTTCCAGGAGTCTTGTCGGCTGTTTTGAGTTTGGAAACCATTTGGAAGCAGGATTCTCTGGTCTTCTGAAGCTGTTAGTCTCTTCTCGTAAGCTCCTTCTCTTTTAACTGACTGGATCAGGCCCATCGGGTTAAAGAAGGTTGGTACCTTTACTCATGGTCTCCTGATTTAAATGTTTATTGCATGACATGAACATTTAGTTTGATATTTGACAAACAACCAAGTAATATAGCCGAGCCATGGTGATACATAAAATTAAGAGTCTTATCAAATTATTAAACTGCTTTTAGAGAAAACAGAGATAGGTGATAATGTTGAGATGATCT